>JAQISU010001242.1:10028418-10078418 GCA_029339505.1 Unio delphinus | reverse complement strand
TAATAATTGTTTAAACCCAGATAAATGTTTTCATTTATATCCATATTTCTTCTCCATTGCACGCCTCGGGTAGTGTAATGGTTAAAGCATAGATATGCTCTTGCATTACCCAAATTTTCACATTTTTTATTTTTGTAAGAAAATTAGCAGGTAAGCATTTAGGCATCAAAGTTTTATATTTTGTTGGATTTTCACTAAAGTCTACATTGGCAAATGGCTTCCTGGCCTATTTGCTTTTATGCGTAGAGAGTAACTGATCAGCAGCAATTAATTCCTTGTCCTTGAGATTTTCATACTTAGAAACAGATTACTAGCCGTTATAATGAAAGCGACACTAGCATAAAATATTTACTTTTTACAGTAAAGGCAAATATGATGAACCAGATTCCATAGCAGATCGCTTTTGAACAGTCAAGCTATTATTGGGACCACCCTCATGTGTCAATACCAAACTGAAGTCACCTTGACATCAACGGATGAGCACGCTCAATTGTCCGGTCGCAGAGATACATGTCACCGTCAGGAGTGAAATCAGTTAGAAACTGTTTCTGTAACCGTGAAATGAATGTATATGAGGTGCCATATCGGATAAAAGCTGGTCCAATCAGAACGTTGCCGTTGAAATTTTAATGTCATATTTCCAGAATTCCAATTTCTCATATTGTAATAAAAATGCTTGTCCTTACAGTTTCGTTTCCTAGGTCGAGATTTTAGATTGTATTTGTTGAATTAAACAACAGCGGTTGAAAGTTGTATTTTCTATGCCGAGGGTTTAGATTGTGTCGTGTTCGAATTACACGGCGTGGATAAAGTTTCAGGGTCATGCTTCGAGAATTGCTTATTTACGTATTGGTTTAAAGAGTTTGTTAAAGTTTATGTCATATCTTGATTATTTATATTTAATCGTTTGAATTACACAGCGCTGGTTCAACGTTCGTTGTCTAATGCCGACTTTCTAGATTGTATCTTCTGCATTACACTGTGGTTGTTGAACTTTTAATGTCGTATGTCCATTGTTTCAGATGTTGAGTCACATTGATTGTACTGAACGTTACATTTTGAATGTTGAGTTTTTAGATTGTATATATTGTATATTTTATTGTGCTAGTCAAAACTGTTATTTTTATCTGGTGAAAGGTGTTGGTTTTAAAAGTAACAGTACACAATGTCCACTTTAACAATTCAGAATAATATTAATTAGTATTAAGATACACCATTCGTGTATTCAATTATAAGGCGCCATTATATTTAATTCACTTACAGTCTGAAAGTTAACCATTCACAGGTCGAGATTTACTACTGGAAAATAGGCTGAATTCCGGGCTAGTTATTCGATATATTTTACATTACAATCCGTGGTACAGAAATATGTTTTTAAAAAATCATGAAAAGTCAAGATGTTTATTTTAAAGAGGGTACTATTAAGTGGATGCAAAGTCTGTTGTACGCAATATTATAAAACAATGTGTATGGTACGATGCAGGCTTGTTTACAACCTAAAGAATCCGACGGGAGTTTGTTTTATTTCCCGCGGTATGCAATTGCAGATGCACACATATGCAAACAAACACTCATTCAAACAACCAGTTGAGAAAAATATTTGAAAATTTATTACAAAATTTCATCTGACTTGAAGACTTGAACGCGGCAATTATTTTTCATAAAGTAATATCAAGCAGTAATATTGATTATACCACACTTTTTACATAATGAGTTAAAAGATAAGAATAAATTACATTGTTGCAAAAACTATATTTCTTCAAAATGGATATAGCTAACTAAAATAGATAATTTAATGCAGATGTATTAAACAAAGCCGATGATAATTGTGTTGGATCACAATTTGTTCGTATTGCATGCTGTTAAATGAGCCAAAATACTTTTCACATAATTGCTTTAGCTCTTATTGGGTGCCGTGTTTATTTAACGGAGCATTATATTGTCTGGGAATATTGTGATTATGTAATACAGAATGACAGGAAATACAGGTCAGTAATTTATTTTGATGCGAATACATAACTAGTTTAGCTGGTGTGCTGGCTGCGATCGAAACATAACCGTTGGTAGTGCCTAAGATTGTCATGCAAGCCTAACAAACAACATATTTAAAGTTGCTGTGAAATGTGCTATTATAAATTGACATGAAGTGAGAATAATGAGTGTGTACTATAACAGTATACCGATCAAGTTGTTAGGTGCAATGTATACGAGATATCATGAATCATTCGTGAAATATTTAAAATATAAATACAAATATTATTTTATCTAGTCTAGGTTTACAAATACTAAAAAAATTTGCTTTTTTGTTTATATAATTTAGATCTTCTTTTAACAAAGAATGAAAAGAAAACTTGAAATCACGTAAATATTTGGCCATGCTAGATGTATATACCTTCATCGATAGCCATTTCTTAGCAAGTTATGTTTTGTAGAACGGTGTTTTATCCTCATTTTAATCACATATAACTGCTCTAATGTAGCTTCTATAACGAATTAAATTGCACTTGCCTAGCAAAAGGGTTCTCGTGCAGATTAAGTGGGAGAGTGTGGGATGAATGAAAGAAAACTAATTTCAGAGGTCCTTTCGGAATATAAGCATTGATCATACTGTAGTGAAACATGAGCAAGCCTTGCTCCTTATTATTATGATCAAGATCAAATATATTGTCTGTTATCAAGCCATCTTAACAGCTGAGATGTGCGAACAATATAGGGCAAGTGGTTTCTTTATAACAATGACACTTTCAAAAGATTGATTACTAAAAAGTCTCAAGAGTAATGTTCCTAGTAATGTTCCCTTTCAAAGGAGTTATCGACCCATGTTTACCTTTCCCTTATTAACTGACATTGACTAAGATTCCAACCATCAGGACAGATCAAATTACTGAAGATGAGGTCAACAATATTTAACGTTATGTACATAGCGAAACAGAAATTTGATTCTTGCCGGATTCGCTACGCCATGTAGGATTGATAACGTACTAAACTATATAACATTCTTGATTGCCTCTTTTGACACTTCATCATTTTCGTCTTGCAAATGTCAATTATAAATGCAACAAGCAACAAAACAATTGTTTTATATACAAGACAAAGGACCACTGCTTTACTGATTGTTTTTCAAGTAGTAGTTGGAACGTTTGCTTTCCCTTTATTAGGTATTGCCTTTACTATCAGAGTTCTTTTTAAAATCGTCAATTATTTACGAAGAATCTGTTGTCGTGATTAGAATAACAGTTGCTTCTCTAATATTCGACAGTTTGGATAGCTAATGCCTAGTTAATTGACTGCATTTCTAACACCTAGTTAATGGATCACGGTTTGAATACATCTACAAAGTTTGAACTTACATCGATCGTTTGTTAGCTGGCATTTGCATGCCCGTAGCAGTCAATCTTAAAAGTGTATTGCTTAATCCCATCGAACATGAAAGAATGCCACAAAAGTAAAGTTATGGCAGTATGTTTAGTTTCCGATCACCTAAATTATTATTCATAATTAACAGTATATAGTTCACGTTCATGCTTGCTCACAAACGCTGTACTATCCACTTTAAACGGGTTTAAAGACTATTAAAAACGAATGAATACCATCGTCATTTTTTGTCAAAATACCCATAAAGAAGACTATCTTAAGTAATATTTTATTCTTCTAAATCCTAGACCACACTTAACCGTGCACCATGTTTTAAAACATTTTCATAAATTCGTCTATAAACACAAAAGCATTCTGGATCACCGCTTAAAACCACACCCAGTCTAACAAGTTTTGAACTGAGTGTGACAGACTGGTTTTGCAACCAAATTCTTTCAAAACTTGCAGCGATTGTGATTACTATATCAGAATAAAATTTCGATCTATGAATGCATACAAATTTAATCTGAAAACTCATTATTACAAACAAAAATAAAAGTCACATATTTTAACATAAACAAGAGATCAACATCACACGTTAGACATATATAGATAGAAATTATTAGGCAAAGCGAACAAGTTTTAAAGAAAAATTAAAGACATAAAAAAATACTGACGTTTCTTGTCTTCAAGACCAGTTACAGAAGTCTCCAATTAATTCAGAAATTTGAACAATGAACAGAATTCACTTGAAAAAGAGAAACAAGCACACAATAAAGCAGTTAATATTAAAATGATTAATGTTGCAACATGTTTTAAAGGATTTGGGTTTCCTCAAGTCCGAATTTAATTATTCATATTTAATTAAATTTCATTATATTCTAAAATGTATATAGCAAGTGTAGTTGATATGTTAGCATGTTTGCAGTCTTGATTCTGACCCCATAACATTATACAATTGAAGTTTGAATTAAGTGACAGAGTGTTTTTAAACAAATATAATTGAGACCTTGGTCAATTAGAGGAGAAGATAAACTTTTTTATCTAAAAATGTACCAACTCTCGCCTTAATATCTTGAATCAGTTTTATTGTTATGTTCAGTTATTCATTTTGGTGGTTTTATCTTTTCAAAATATTATTCACTGGAAGTAGAAAGTGCTCATAAATAATGTTCTTGTCATTGAACATTAATTTGGAATTATAGAGGTTTCAGATAAGAACATTTTGGAATATATTAATGTGATACGTCAAGAGACTGTCGGCACATCATCACAATGCAGGCAACTGTGATATCGTCGTATTCGAGACAACTGACATGTCATCACATTCGATATTGTAATACACGTTGAATACCAATGGAATTCAAATTAAACTTTATACCTGTGGACTTTGAAAGAGCTTTTATGATTACCTGGGATTTAAGACACAATACTGCAGGTTCTTTTCAAATTTTTATTTTGTATTTTATGTAAAGAATTATTTGTTGAATTGTACAATTTTTCCTCTGTTTCTGTTACTCAGCTGAAAACAATAGTCTTACCAGAAAATTGGGGACTTCCCTAAGAATTTCTCTAAATTACTATATAAAACTTTGTGTCTCAAATTTACATTCACTTTCAGAATTTGGTAATTCTCAGGTCTTTCAATTTTACTCGATTTGAGAACTCTATAGTGAAACAAAAAAGCTTTCACAATGTGATCTAAAGTAGAGAACTGTGTTTCCTATCAGGAAGTCTAAGAATCCTTGTAAAAGGATTAATTAATCCAGTTTGCCAGACAATATTATGTCTCTGATGCTATAATATCTTTTAAAACGTAGAAACTTAAAGGCATATATGCTCAATATTAAGCGGAACAGAATATTTTTGATCAGAGTGTTTTTGCTTTCATTAGTAAGTTCCCATCAGGCTTTGAGGTGAAATTAGTATACTTGAAATAAAAACATTAGAATGGAAATAGAGTTAAGAAAGCTTCAGAGAAAAGACAGAAAAAACATGCAATTGGAGAAAGAGGACAGAGAGATAAATGCAGCTGCAGAAAAAAGAAAGGCAACTTCAATTACAGAAACAGGAGAGTGAAATATAAAGAAAATATAGTATAATGTAAATAAAGATGCGTTTGAAAAAGTGAGAAGGAGAACTATTGACGTTGAGAGAATAAGAATTAGTAATACATATGCAGAAAAAACTCAGAGAGATAAATTTACTGTTAAAGAGTTAGAACTAGCAAGTTGTAACAGCCCACACAAGTTCAGCTCTTGGTGTTACCGTAAAAATTAGATTTGTTCATCCTTTCAACGATAAAGAAGTAGATAAATATATTCATCATTTTGAATCAATTGCCGAAAATTTGCATTGTCCATGACAGCACTGGACTATAATCTTGCAAGGTGTACTTATTAGCAAAGCTTTCGAAATCAACACTTCGCTGGAAGTTGAGCAAGGTGCAGATTATAGTCTGGTTATAGTATGTATCTCAACCAGTTATGAGTTCGATCTTGATTCATGTGGACATGTGGTTTAAAATTTTTTAAATAGAAACTGGACAGACCTATACTGAATTTGTAGGACGAAAATAATAAGTACTTGATAGGTGTAACTCGACCATGAATGTTGACACACAACAACGACAATTACAGACAACTCATAATTAATTCAGCAGTTCAAAATATGGGACCATAATGACATTAAGACCCACTTTGATGACCAAAAGTCCAAAACTCTAGCAAATGCTGCTCATATAGCAGACGATTGTTCCTTGACCCAGGAAGTTTATTTTCTCAGTAAGTCTTTCACTTCGTAAAGAACATTAAGTTTATCACGTCTTTATGGTTTTAAAATAAGTAATATAAAAGAGTATTGTAAAATTCAACAAATAATCTATTTTTCCAAGTTACAAAGTGAAACTGTAAACATAACTTACGCTATTGCGAACTATATTCAAAATAATCCTAAAATTCCTAAACACAATTTCAAATGATCAAAGTTCTTAAAAAATATTTAGTGCTATTGAAATATTTTCCTCGCTGAAGATTATAACGTGCCCTAATATACTTCCTCATAAAAGAAAAATGCGTGCAGCTATTAGTAAAATATACATTTAATTAAATGTATGCAACAAGAAATATTAGGAATGACACATAATGATCATAAAGCAATATAATACTTATTACTATGTGTTTGCACTCCAATAAACAGTACCACAGACAAAGTGAAAACAACAAGCTTTATTAAATTTAACAAATGATTTATTTCTCTGGAAAAGATTGTAAAAATGAAAAAAAAAATAACTTATTGTTTTAAGAATATCAAATCCAAAAATAACCCAATAATAATCCACGAATTATATTAAACAGTCATAGTAATGAAATGTTCTAATGAAATGAGTCCTGATGTAAGACGATGACGTATGCTGAATTCTGTACTGTGCTTATAGACAGTTCCTTGTGGAAACACAATATTTAACACTCCAGTGTTGGAAATCCCAATAAAATTTTGATAAACTGTCTTTGTCCAAGAATTATAGCACATCAAATATTTCCAGACATACGAATTCATCCTTTAAAATTAAAATAAACTGAAGAAAGGTTAACGCGAATTCAAAAACTGGCTGCAAAAAAGAAACTGACCTTACGTCAATCGTATAAACCCAAAACATAGAATATTTCCCTAAAACAAAGATTATATTATACCGTATGTCCACGAAATGTAATTGGGATAAAAGTGTTCATTTCCTGTATTTTGCTTCTAGGGAATCGGTTCAATAATCACTAACAATGTTTGCTTTTGAACTAGTTCTTGGAAAATTATTTAAAAAGAATCTTCTTGCAAATGACGATTCAAAACTTAATCATTTTTACAGTATTTGATTCCAAAAATATGTTGTCAAAGGCTTGTGAAGTTGAAAGAACTGATCTTCCTTACACTCAGTCATAAACGATATTAAAGTTGGACTAAACTACAAAACGAGGAGATTTGAGTCCGCTGATTTAGTTATGACCGTTAACGCATCTAAAATGGAAGTTTCCATGAGTCATTTCGGAAAATGGTTATTGCGACCTACATCAACTGGATGGGTATATAATCGTATCTATAAATTTTAATTTTTGACTTAAGATCTTGAAGTTGAATCAATCCTGTCCTTGCTTTCGGTTTTTCAGTTAGGTGAATGTTTTTATTCAAATTATTATTCACTGACAATACAACTGGCACATCAGAATTTTCCAAACTACGGATACATCAATTTCATTATCGAAATATACATGGAATACCATTCGAATTCAATTGGAACTTTATACATTTAGATTTATGATAGTATTTGAGGACTCGGGGATTTATTTCAGAATACTTTAAGCTCATTTTAAATTTTTACATTGTATTCTATAGAAATAATTTACTTGTTAAAGCTACAAAACTTGTTGGTGTTCGCGCTTTTTTGTTACTTATTTCAAGACTATATAGTCGTAACAATAAGAAGAGACCTTTGGAAGTTTCCGTTGACAGCAACGAATCGGGCAGATCGGAATATTGCCAGGAATCAAGATTTCACATCGCTCATATATCGTTACCCAGGTCGTTAGAATAATACCATAAAGTTAAATTGAATTTGGAATGTGCTTTTTCATACTTAGAACCTTTAAGTTCAATCGATAGTCATTGAATGACATTTAAGGGTGGAAGTAGAAGATTAGTGCATACTAATTTATTAACAACAGTTACAGTGAAACCATGTCATTCACTATCTTGTCTTAGTTATTAATCCTTCCACTCTTTCCCGTCCCTCAAACATCTCGCAGAATAAAAATTTAATTTCAAGACTGTTCTGTAAAACTGAAAACAAAGCTGCGTGGTTGTGTTAAAGAATTGAATTGACTTCGTGACCAAGACGCATTGATGTTGATGGATTCCACGACTAAGTTGCAATGTTGTGGAGTTGGGTTGATGTGGATGAGTTGTTTGACCAAGTTGTATTGATGTGGAGGGGTAACGCAACCAATGTGAATTGATGTAGAGTAGGTGCATGATGATGTTGGTTCACTGATGTGGAGGAGTTTCATTGCATGACATAATAGTGTCTATAACATACACACGGAAATAAAGGATTGTAAATTCTACTCGAAAATCTTTGGCATCATAATATACCCACCATTATAAAAAGCACATGTATGTACTGGAACGTGTTTTATGCAATTACACTTTAAATAGATTATCTTATGAAAATATCGAAGAAACAGTATTACCGCAGTTGATATCGTTCCAAAAGTATTTAAAATATCTGCTATGTCTCGTTTATTTCTTTTCGTTTTTTTTCAGTGTTATTTTCACACCCCAAAACATGTTTTGTTTTTTTTATTTCGTGTCTTCTTTGGACAGAAATACGTTCGAGTTGATTTGTTTGCAGACTGGGCTTTAGTTTAACTACTATATGATTATAAAGAATAAATAATAGACTTATGAAAACCTATTTGAGATGGATGATCGCGCTGATATGTGTGACCGTTTATGATAGCACTTTGTACAGATTTACAGATAAACAAAACAAAATGTCTAAACATCCTACACTGAATTCATGCTTGTTGTTGGAAGCCACTTTGTGTGCACCTAGTTGTTACAACAAACGAATTTAAACAAACACCGGGTCTTCTATGAAACGTAAAGAATTCCGTCCCCTTCAAATTAATTTCCAAAACTACGAACAAATTGATAACCAATAAAATATTCGAATTCATTGTATCTATCAATGAATTTATATATCTACGTATGTACGCATGCTCAAAAAGCATCAAACCATATTATATCTACTTCAATTTTTACTTCGCTATTTGCAAGAGAATACTTGTATGAATTTAGCCATATATATGCTACATCGTTAACCAATTAGACTGAGATGCAATATTGGGCATTTGAAAATATTGGTAAAGTGCAATCACAAACCCGCATCTTGATGGAGATGACATAGACAAATGAGTCTTTCATGCCGAATAGAACTTGCTTATTGACTAAACTGACATTTTCTATTAGATATGTTCCCTCGTAACACTGAAGCGTATAACGTTTGTAGAATCCGTTATTTCAAATTCCTCTGCAAATCACCAATCAGAGGAGATTACTTACAGCAAAATAGAATATTGAAAATTTGATGGATTCGGTCTTCCTATATCGAATACATAAACTGGTATTTGCATCACCCTAAAATAACATTTTTCACCTTTTATGTTGATTGAATTGAATGGAACATATTACTAATAGCGTTAGCGTTTGAACGTGAAAACCGGTTTGCTGTTGCAATCTCACTAACTTCCTTCTGTTATCTATATTTAATTTAAATGTTAATTTTTTTCTTTAAATTTCATTATTGAATAATGTAATTGTAATGAAGCATTGTAAGCTGGATGTGACCTTGTCCAAAATTGAGTTCGTTTCTACTTGACCTGATTCGTTTGTTTCTTATCTCTTCTTATGTAAACAACTAATACATAGCTTCATTTTTTGCTATGTTTATGAGCTTAATATCAGAATTATTATTAATAGAAGAAGTAGGAAATATGTTGATTTGGGTCAAAGTTTTGGATTTTCCTTTGTGAATTTTACAAGTATTGGTTTTGATTTTGTAAATATCATGATCATTCTTGAAGATCGCTTTCTACTATGTGATGGGAGTTTATTGAAAAAAAGAATAGAAAATGCAAATTGTGACATATGGACCATTAGAGAATCATAATCTTCTAATTGTGAGCACATGGTCATTCGTGCATTATCAACTAGCACAATTAAGTTGTATTATATGTTGTGATCATGCTGAATATTGCTTTTTTCAAGTTATTGAATTCAAGTGGTTATTTCCACTGGAAATACAAACGTCCTCTGATAAAAATTTTGGATAGAGACATTCGCTGGAATTTATAGTATTTTCAAACCTGGAATTATATTTCTGTGATTTAACTAAAGACTATTGGCACATCAGCACTTCAAACGTTGTCACAGACAAATCAACAACTGCAATTTTGGGATCTTTTCCTGTACTTTTACTGAATTTTTTCAAGACTTTAAATTACTAAACTTGTGCCTGTAATTCTTGGATTATTCTCTGATTTAATTAGCATTTTGTTTCTCATTTTCATTTTGTATTTTAGGGAAGCAAGTATATTTGTTGAATTTTTTTTTAAAAATGTGGCATGTCACTCTTTTCTGTCGCCCATTTTAAGAGCATAGTCTCGTAACCCTTCAAACACATGCAGACTATTTAATATATGTTAGCCAACCGCCACAATTGGTTAACGTGTCTGAGTAGTAACTCAAACAAGGAATCCAGCTAGGGCAACTATCGTATACTTTAATGACGTTGGTGCTCTACATCCGCATCGCAAATTATTGCTTACAGTAAAATGATGGACAACAGTTTGCTTTGACTCGTATTTTAAAAATAAATGTTCGATACAATGTAAGCTTATTGCTGTGATGTTGTTCGAAGCAATGTTTCGTTAAAGCAATCTACTGATCCAAAGACACATGACAAGTAGACACATAGGAGTTGGTTTTTGTAGGTGACCCAAGATTCGGTTCCATAAAGGAGGGTGGTCAGAACGAAATTTCTGTAGACGCTAATCTTTGTACCTCTTTCGAGACTGGCGTTGTACCACACTCATTTATAGAGTCTGCCGAAAGCGCTGTTTGCCTTGGCCAGTCTGTTGTATATTTATTTATCGATCTTGGCATCAGAGGTTATCACTCGGCCCAGGGAGATAAACTGGTGGACTACATTCAGCTCTGTCTGGTCACTTAATATGCTTGGTGGCCTGTACTCTTCTTAGGGTGCAGGCTGTTGACGTACTTCAGTTTTCGTTAGGGAGACATCAGGACCACAAATCGGGTAATCGTCAGCAAAGCAGGATGTTACGTGCTGTAAAGCAGTTTATGTGTGGGCAACAAGGGCAGCGTCATCTTCAAAGAGAAGTTCTCTAATCCTTTTTTTCAGGTCTTGCTGTGGACCTGTAGTCGCCTAAGTTGAAGAGTTTGCCATCATTACGAAATCGGATATAGATGCCATCTTCGTCATTAAGGTCTTCTGTTGCTCTTTTGGAGAATCGTGCTGAAAAAGATTGAGAACAGTGCGTGGGCTTAAACTCATCCCTGTTTCAAGCTATTTACAATGGGGAAGTTCGTTATTGTTTCTGACTTGACCAAGCTGGTCTTCATGCAGTTGAATGTCCATGATTAGGAACTTGGGAGGACAGTCGATCTTTTCAAGGATTGTACATATTTCAATGTCTTCTCACTGTCTCAAACGCCTTCGTCAAGTCCACAAATGTGACGTATATGCCTTTGTTTTGTTTCTCGACATTTTTCCTGGATCTGTCTCAGGACAAACACATGTTTATTGTGGTCGTATTGGCTGTGAAGCCACATAGACTCTCTGGAGCATATTCTTCGGCATTGGTGGGCACCAGTCTGTTTAGCATCAGTTTAGCAAGGCAGGAGATCAGAGTTACCCTGGTAGTTTGAGCAGTCAGACTTTCCCCTTTGTTTATGTATATGATGATGATCAATGCATCTCGGAGGTCTTGTGTAAGTTTCCCTTGCTCTCGATGTGAAGTTTGGTGTGTAATGCTTGGCCTCCACTCTTCTATATCTCTGGTGGGATACCGGTGTTTCCTACAGCTTTTCCAGTCTGCAGCTGTTATATGACTTTTACAGTCTCTTGCAGTGTGGATGCCTCATCGAGTTCCATCTTCAGCGGATGTTGTGGGATTCGATCGCTGTATCCTGGACTGTACGACTAGTACTGAAGAGCGGTTCAGGATAGATTCCCAGTCGGCGAGTAGCTCTTGGCCATTTGCACTCTGTAGGGGGTGGGGAGCTCTGTACTTGGAAGGAATGACCATACACTGCTTTTAACGCTTCATAGAACACCTTGTAGTCACCAGTATCAGCGTACGGCTGGGTTCTTTCTGAAAACTTTGTCCAGTATTCATTTTGTATGTCTCAGAGCCTGCACTGAAGGGAGCTGCAGATAAGGCGGAAGGCTGCTTTCTTCTGTGTACATAATGGTTTAGCGAGATAGGCTTGGTACACTGATCTATTTCTGGCAAGCAGTTCTTGGATTTCTTGTTTTTATCAAACAAGTCTTTGCTTTTCTTAGTGGTGAATCCAGGGATTTATTTTGACGTTTTGCAGAATGGCAGCCTTGATGTGAGTCCACATGTCTTCCGAAGGTAGATCTGACGCCAAATTAGGTTCTATACTGCAGGCTCTTTTGAATATATGCCGTGACGTCAACACACAAAAGGTTTTTGATCTGGAGTTTCTTTCTAGGGGTACCTCCTTGCTGCCTGGACTTGGGCATGAAGTGGAAGTCGAGCTTGTATCTGACAAGACGATGCTCTTTGTGTGGCATTCTGCACTGGGCATCACTCAAGCATGAAGGACATATTTTAAGTTCCTCTGGCGTGCTATGATGTAATCTATTATATCAGTGTTTTGATATATGGTGCTTCCATGTCGTTTTTAGACTGTCTGTTTTGCTGGAATACGGTGTTTGTGATGGTGAGCTGTAATTCTGCGTAAACGTCAAAAAGCATGCACCCCTTGTCATTGCAGCCATCCACGCCATATCTTCCAAGAACGGATTTCTAGCCTTCTGAGACTGGAATCTGAAATCTCAGAGGGTGATTATTTTGTAGCTTTCTGTGACGCTCTTGAGAAGTATGCGCAGATCACCATATAAATTATCATTTTCACAAGGATCTACTTGGAATGTTGAAACATATTCACTAAAGAGTGTGGCATGTTGTTGGTTCCCAAACCTGATTTCGTGAGTGTGACTACTGGGAAGGTTTGTTAACGTGTTAACGTGTTGGCGATTGATTCCCTACATGAAATCTACTCCTGAAAGTAGTTTTTCAGTCTTTGGTTTTCCTGACCAGCACAGCGTGTACCCAGGGCGCAGTTATCGTAGACTTCCTCCTATGAAAGTCGGACTTCACAAAGTGCAGCAATGTCAATACTAAGGCTAGAGAGTTCGTGTGCGATTAATGCAGAGCGTCGTTCTGGTATGTTGCTATCTGTTGAGTCTAGCATTGTTCTGATGTTCCACCAAGCAAGTTATAGTCTTTCCCCATGTCGTGAAGGAGATGGGGCATGCCTTGTTTGTTTTTTTTTTATGTTTCGACGACTTTGGAAGATGCCCATTTGCTGCGCATATCCCAACTTGGGAGTGATGGTGTTCAGGAGACAAGTTTTGCTTAGGACAGCGTTACTTGCTCCTCTCCATGTGGAACAAGTATTACGGTTTATAGATAAGGCTGCTTGATCATTCAGGCTGCTGCCTGGTGATGGTGTCGTCTCCGGATCAACACCAGAAGGCCAAAGACCTGAGTCTCCTGCCTGACGAGTTGGGACTGCGGCTTCAAGTTACATCTTTCACCTACCGTTTTCGCCCCTTTCCTATTGCTACAGGGCTTGATAGAGTCGAATGTCAACAGTAGACAGTAGACAGTTCCTTCATGCAAACGCAATGGAGCTTTAAGTAGGTGGAATGCAGTCCTTGCAAACTGGCCCCATCCTTTAAACACGAGGTTCATAGGCCAAGGCCCAATGAGCCAGGACGATGACAGCGAGGTCCACAGGCCGTAGGTTTTATATCAGAGTTTCATTCTCCTAAACAGAAGAGATATGACATCCTTTCTATTTCGAACTACAGCTTTTTCGGTAACAGCCGTCTCCACTAGTATAAATTTTGCGCCCTGTGAATCCACTTGGCTGTTGATCTGTAGAGATCTTCCGCCATAGCCGGTGACTTCCCTGTAGAAGTTCATACGTCTAGTGATACAATGCTAACATCACACCCTCAACATATTTTGGTCCGCCAGCGGAAGCTGGGTGCCGGGGTATGTCGGGAATGATTCCTTTTTGGAGTCAGACGTGAGAGATTTGGATGAAAGATGAGGACCAGTGCGTCCGTCCACTCAAAGAATTCACTACATGATAACAAAGATATTACCTCTTTCTTGAGCCCGCAAACCCCAAAGTAAAGTACCTTGTACAGAAATATCAAACAACTTGACTCGGCTGATCTTTAAAGGATTGGAACCTCTTCATTCTTACTCGGTGACTTGGCCACTGCGACTCTTTTAAAGCTTCGTTCGAAAAAAAGTAAATTAATTTATGAACACAATGTTCTGATTAATATTTAATTTATCTCATCAGTTTGCAAACCCTATCGGTTTTAAAAATTAAAGGCATATAGGATGTACAATTTAAGAAAACTTTGTTGATTTATCAATTTATAATAAATTAAAATCTGATCGTCGTCGTCGTGTCTCTAACTCTGTAGGTTTGTTAGCGAGTTTGCATGGTCGTGTCTATATTATCATACAATAGATGGTATGTAGTTTGCTGTCTTCAATTGACTCGAATAATTCCTCAACTATGGGAGTCACATCCCTTTGAAAGAATGTTTATAAGCGATACACCTTGCCATTTCGTTCAATAAATATGACAAGATAATATAAAAACAACACATTGCAAATACTACATGCAAACAACACAGTTTTTACTGAAAGTGGACTGCTCTAGAAACAGGAAAAATAGAGCGCGAGCATTCTTGTTAGTTACAATAACACCTAACATAGGTTGGGAAAACGAACAAGTTGATAAACTTATACGTGTCCACATGCAAGAATATGGCTAGAAAATGTAAAAACGGAATGAACATACTACAATTTTGCACATTTTATATCCTATCTCAAAATTAATATTGCTGAGGTGGTACAAACGGACTGCAACGTACATTAATTATTTTGTCACAATTCATTTACTGTATATAAAAATGCCATTCCCACGAATGGAAACATAAATGACAACTACGTTTGAATATTAATGAATGTGATAGATATCGATGATATTGATACTTTCTTATGACACCTTCCTAAAAATTAGTGAAATATTTTTCTATAAATGTGAATTTGCAAACTGTACGAAAAGGACAAGACAATTACAAACACGAAGAAACTTCGACCATGTTTTCTTATATATAGATGTGTGTGTGTGTGTGTGTGTGTGTGTGTGTGTGTGTGTGTGTGTGTGTGTTACTAGATATGTTATATGTTACTATATTTGCATGGAAAAATATACGAAAAGCTATTTAACAATACTGCCCAACCTAACCACAAAAGCGCACATTGTTTACCATAAAAGTAGTTTCTAATAAAAGATAATATCTTAGGCACACATGTCGTGAATGTAAAACCGTACAGCATGGATAGAAACTGCACAATTCTGACAATTGTGTAAAACTAATGGAGAAAATATGAGCATATATAACCAAATAATATGAAATAAATATATTTCTAAATATCATTTATAAAGACGAGTTAATCAAGTATGTTTCAATGCATATCGTCTTCAGCCCTCAAGTCCTCAAATCAATATACGATTTCAAGCTCTTTAAACCGGTGTAATTTAGATTACCTATTGGCGTTTTTTGGTTGTTTTGTATTTTTTTATAAAAATAATTTGTATTTAAATCTAAATGAAGAATAGCAAATGCGCAGGTGGTTAGGTATGTTTCTTTTCATGGAAATAAATTAAACCATTAAACCATTAAATTGCTTGACATATATGCTTATAATTGTTTTGACTTTTGAGAACGCAATTTGCTACTATTAAACTAACTCGTTTCGAAGATAAGAATTGAATTATTTTCCACTTCCTTTCATGACATGTGCACTTGGTTGAGTTCATAGACTGACACAACTCATTGTCCATTATTCAAGACAGAAATTCAGACCTTTGGGATGTGATTGGGGATGATAAGAACTTATATTTCTACCAAATGATTATGGTTATTGCGACATTTGCAGTCAATTTAGACACATTTCATAACAAATTCATAAGACGTAGGAACGTTTATTGCCTAAATATCAACATTTGTAGCATTGTAAGGAACGTTATTATTCGTACATGATAAATTATGACCTTTAACATAAACTATTAAATTACAAATGATCTTGTGTATATTAATTTGAGTCATTGCTTGTAAAACAGTTTGACCTGTCCAAAAACAAAACGTTCTGACAGACATAACACTATTTTTTATTTACTGCCTAAAAGGGAAACAAATTGTGCAAAGGTAAGGAATATATATATATATATATATATATATATATATATATATATATATATATATATATATATATATATATATATATATATATATATATATATATATATATATATATATATATATATGCACTGCCAAAATTATGTTGAATTAGCTGTGTCGGATATGTGACTTGGCAAATAATGCATTACCTGAACCGTTTTGGATTAGCTATTATTATTATTATTATTATTATTATTATTATTATTATTATTATTATTATTATTATTATTATTATTGGTAGTAGTAGTATTGTCATATTTATTATTATATTGTTGTCATATTTATTATTATTATTATTATTATTATTATTATTATTATTATTATTATTATTATTATTGTCATATTTATTACTATTGTTGTCATATTTTTTATATATTATTATTATTATTAATTTTAATTTTATTATTATTGTCATATTTATTATTATTTTTAATAGTATTATTATTATTAATGATATTATTATTATTATTATTATTATTATTATTACTATTATTATTATTATTATTATTATTATTATTATTATTCAATGAGGTTATAAATGATAATGTTTAAGCAGAAAAGGATACGACTCCGGGCGAGGCCTAAAAATTGTATATGAGGAGAGCCGTTTTACTTCTATATTCGTTTGTTACTTATAGAATATATCTGGCTTAAGTGAGAAACATTTAGTGATAAAAGAGATCTGATTTCATTAACTATGTTGAAGAATTTGATATGCTAGCCTTTTTGAAACATGGGCATAAAGTATTGATAAGATTCATATTAACGGTTACGAAACTTTGATATTGTGAGAATTTAATCAGTTTTATTCGTGGACCCCTCTTCTAGAATTTAATATATGTAGAGAAAAAAGTGCCTCAAAAGGATTTGGTAAGTTGTTATGTCTAAGGCTAGCATTATGAAATGAAACTAAATTGTGTTTCTTTTCTCTCACCTGAATACTTCGTTCATTCAGAAGAAAATGTATATCCAGTGGTACAAAAATGAGTTAACCCACCTAAGAATGAAATATGTTGACTATAAAATAATAATTGCAGGTGATTGTAATTCATATACTGGAACGGATCCGTATTTTATCAGATATGATAATATAATTGATCTACTGCAAGACTTTATAACAAGACGAAGACATGTTTGATTGGGCTAATTAAGACGTAAGGGAGATCAATCCATATGGACAAAAGCTTCTACAACGATGCCAATGAATGGATTAAAAACCGCCAATAGTAGATGTGGACCAGATAAAGGATAAAGAAAGTTATATGTATCCATGGCAACTCGGCCTCAAAACTAGATTTTATCTTAGATGACGTATGTAGGTTTCTTTTCTTTCAAACCTTCCTTTGACATAGATGATAGATTTGAATCAAAAAACATGCCCATTGTATTTTCCCTTGTATAAACGGGTAAACTAGAGCAAAAGGCTATACGTGTCTCTGAGAGTAACGAAATAAATAAATAAATAAATATGAAGCAAAGAAGAAGGTCTATATATTATCCAAAATTACAAAGACCTATTATCTCAAAGTATGGATAAGATTTTAAATAATGTAGACAAAGAAATATGTGTGTTGACTTCTAAAGGTAGCTGCTACATTGTCTATATCAGATGTCAGAGGTGGCTTTTTCAGAAGTTACGAAAAGTGGTACCACGACCATACAGAGGTAAAGATTGAATCATATTATAAGTATTTGAGATGCATATTTTTTTTTAGAAAAGGAAAAAACAAACGTTCTGTATATGAGCCAGAAAACCCTATCCTTGCAGGCGCTGAAGGCTGTGCATGTATTAAAGCAACGTCTTTCAAAATTTGACAGATTAACCGTAACTTGATTGTCAAAGATATCTAGAACTGTTGGGAGATAGCGATTTGTTTTTATAAAATCACTATGCTTAGAATGGGGAAATTGACAGTCAGAGGTAACACGGTAAGATGTGAAAGTATTTGTTATTAGTAAAGATTGTGCAAAATTTTTAATATTAATAACGAGAATGAATTTCATTTTATTACTGCTTGTCAATTTCAAAATGATACACGTAAAATTCGGATGATTATAATTTAGCACTGTTTACTATAAAAAGGTCTTGAAGTTTAGAGACATAGTTTCATCCTCGACTCCTGCCACAGAAGACACTAGATCAATATCACAAAACATGTTCCATGCATGTTTTAGAGTTCTCTTTCAATTTGATTTGTGATTACTTTGTAATATATACTTCCATCTCACCCGATTAACAAAAAATGCAATAAAGTTTACTTTCATGTATATCACTTCCAATATATACAATGTTTTTTGTTACGCAAATGAATATAAATTCCTTAAACTATTAAACTTTTCAATACGTTATAATACAAAACAGAAAAAGAGTATAGAAAAATGTTTGCATATATATATATATATATATATATATATATATATATATATATATATATATATATATATATATATATATATATATATATATATATATATATATATATATATATATATATATACATATACATATATATATAACTGTGTAATCTCTCATCACTGTACCGAACATGTGTGGATTCGGGGCTTTTGTGGTTATATTTACATGCAAGTACCACAGCGCTTTCGTTGTTTTCGTTTTCTATAATACATCATAAAAGAGGGAAGATCAATTCTAAGCATGTGTATAAAGCCATTCCTTAATAATATCAAGGCTAGCCTAAATTGTTCCTCATATAAATCATTATTTGGATAGGGAACTAATAAATGAACCACGTTAGCTAAATACATAAAAACCATTACCGTTGATAATCAATGTCCACTGGATGATTATCAAGAAAAATATATTTCTTGATGATACTACTTAAAAACTAAAATAATTCCTTTTAAATCAAATCATTTTTGCATTACTCGTTATTGTAGAGGAAAGCAATTTGGCTCCAAATAAACAAAACTTCACGACAGACATGGATTTACCTTCCCCAAAATTTTAAATCAAGGTAGCCATGATTAGCCCAGATGTATAGCACTATCTCTTAATTCCATTATCAGTCAGATGCTTATTAAACTAATAAGCGAAATACAATTATTGCGTAGCTCAAACTAGATAACTGGTGTTTATATAGGATGGCGTGTCAGATCCAAATCAAATACTATTGCGTGACAATTAAACACAAAAGAAGGCTGAGTCATCTTATCATTAACTTTTATAATATTTTATGATAGCTGAAACGAATCGAGTCGTCTAGACAAGGGACACGACGGGCGAAAAGCAATTATTAATCTCTCTGTCTCTGTCTCTCTGTGTCATTGTCCCTGTCTCTCTCCTTCTCTGCCTGTCTGTCTGTCTGTCTGTCTCTCTCTGTCTCTCTCTCTCTCTCTCTCTCTCTCTCTCTCTCTCTCTCTCTCTCTCTCTCTCTCTCTCTCTCTCTCTCTCTCTCTCTCTCTCTATATATATATATATATATATATATATATATATATATATATATATATATATTTCAATTGGAAGTGACACTTAATATTTTCTGCCAATCAAATATTTGGTTTCTAAGCTTAATTTTAAACCTGGTCTTAAATCATTGTTTCTTAATTGATGATGCGGTAGGTATTGGGTGTAGTCTAGCATAATACAAAACGGGCAATGGTAAAATGATCTAGTTTGTTTCTATCACATGTTGAGCCTTTAAAATATTTTATTCCTTACAATTATTTTGAAATTCATTTACATTTGTAGTTTTACTTGATTTGTTTAAGATTCGATTTTATTGATGTCGCATTCAATCTTGTATTTTTATAATGTATTTAAAGTTGCTATTTTAATGTTTCTATAATTAATTATATTCTTGTTTCGTCGTTCAGAAAAGTAATTTGTTTATTTTTTTGAAAACTTGCTACAATATTTCTATATATTTGAAATATTTCAGAACATTATGTTAATGTTCTATTGTGTGCGTTACTGAGGTTAGAAGTTTGACCTATCTGACTATTCTATTAGTTTTGTTATGATTGTAAGTTTTAAATAATTTTATCTAAACGTCTATCTTTATTACAAACATAACATTTTTAGAAGCAAGCTTGTGGCCCATATTTTGGTCATTCTATAGTGTTTTATATCCGTTTGATGAAAACACTATTCATACCTATCTTAAGATAAGTCTGCAAAATCATTTTTAGGTTTGTTCATATATAATTTGAGATGAATCATACTTTATAATGAAACATTTATTTAAATTATTCAAAGTGCTCATCTACCTTTAGAACTAAATTTCTAAATTGGTAGTGTTGTGAATGTATTAAAAGCACTTCTGAATTATAACATTGTGACACATCATAAGTTACTGTTCGTCCTACTTTCGACTAATGGTATACCACCACATTTAATATTTGAATATATTCGGAGCACTCTATACATCAAGTCTTGTGACAAAGCTTCAGATTAATTTAGATTAAATTTACACTACTGTAGGTTACTCTTAAACGTTAACATTCTCAATTAGATTAATATATTTGTTAATTTAATTAACATTGTATAACCAAATAGTCGTAACATTGTTAACAGTCTGGGCTCAGTTACTTGTCTCTTGTCAGCCATGAGAAGTATTTCCCTTCTGACCATTAACATCTCGAGAGTGGTATTGCATTGCATTCTATTTTATGCTGTGTGTTTTCGAGGCATTGTATCCAAATATCTCACACGAGATGTCGTCTTTTGTTATTTTCCGTCTTCACAGGTTGATGTAAAACTTAAGTTCATATGTAGGGTAGGGTTTCTATAATGGAGAGAGAGAGAGAGAGAGAGAGAGAGAGAGAGAGAGAGAGAGAGAGAGAGAGAGAGAGAGACAGAGAGAGAGAGAGAGAGAGAGAGAGAGAGAGAGAGAGAGAGAGAGAGATTATAAACTTCCATTAAGTGATCGAGTATTTTTTAGAAAGTGCTAATGCTACCTAGATCAGGTAGAAGGCTATATAATCTTGTTTATCGAAATATTCCTATTTGGGTATTCATATCATGGTTAGAATCAATGTTATTGCCGTGTTCAGTTTTTCATTTGCGTGCATTTATTGATTCAAACTATTGTTCACTGGAAAGATGTTGAAAATTCTGCGGAGGCATTGGATCTGGAACACGTCGAACTTACGGCTTATGGTTTTTGTCATTTTGAAAGATGATCCTCGTGTGTTTAGTCTTCCTGGTGCTGATATGCCGTCCGATTTTGTTTGATATAGCTGCTTAGCCAGTGGTTGTGGTTTGTGTGTCTTTGTGTCTATAACAGAGCAGCAAAATGTTATTAGCAAAATCCAGATTATCCAGGAGACTGGTAAGGGTCCAGCGAAGCTCTCTTCTTTCCTGACTGACTCTATCCTTCATGATCAGTCAATCGCAAGTATGAACTTGAGTAGGGACAAGATGCAGACCAGCTTCACTCCAGTTAACATATCAAAGGCCTCTGTCACTTTATGATTGCAGATTACGTTTGCTAAGAACTTGTTTAAACATCTATAATATGTTTTGCAATTATCTAGGGAATGTTTTTGTCTAAAGTGGTTTACGATGTATGATGACAAAAGCTTACTCCAAGTCAAGTCGTATATAAAGCTGCATTCCGCTACTGCTTTTGTTCCAAGATATGTCTCAGTACGAATATTGAACGTCCCGGATGTCTCAGTACGAATATTGAACGTCCCGGATGTCTCAGTACGAATATTGGACGTCCCGGATGTCTCAGTACGAATATTGAACGTCTCGGATGTCTCAGTACGAATATTGAACGTCCCGGATGTCTCAGTACGAATATTGAACGTCCCGGATGTCTCAGTACGAATATTGAACGTCCCGGATGTATCAGTACGAATATTGAACGTCCCGGATGTCTCAGTACGAATATTGAACGTCCCGGATGTCTCAGTACGAATATTGAACGTCCCGGATCCTGCATCAGACATTCTTCTGTGGATGATCTTGCTAGTGATAGCAAAGGTGGTTCTTGTCTATTACGAATGGTCCTAAAATGCTCATTTCATCGCTATCTTGTCCACCTTATCACATATGATGTTTCCATCTTTGTCTTTCAATGATACGTCGCTGTTGTTGAATACTTTTGCATCAGACTTGAGGAGGACATTTGCGTAAAATGAAGAATGTAGTGATGTAATAAAAACTTCTTATAATGTTCTTTGCAAGCTCAGTAGCAATATTTTAAATATGATAAGTTTGTATTTCCAATGTAGCTACTGTATCAAAATCAAGTTTTACAAATTCTTTCACTGCCCATGTTAAAATAACGTTTGCTACACAAAGTAAGCTCATAGTGCAGCTTGTCAGTAACTATCTAACCATAAACATTTCCTTGCACATAAATCAAGATGAACATGACAAGCAGAAAGATAGATGTACGGTTAGCACTATCTACATGTCAAGGGATCCGTACAGTGTTGAGCTTGGCAGGAAATATGGAAAACGTTCGTAGAAATTCAAATTGGCCAAAGCTGAATGTTTAAAGAAATGACAACGAAATACAACTCTCCGTTCTGCTCTTCAGGTTCTTTTCTATTTTTGTTTTTAGATATAACGTTATAATTAGGCATGAACACAAAGATATATGAAGAAACATCTGTCTTCTATTATCCACAATTGACGTTAGCTTTTTCATGATCTATTGGGGAAAATATGCCAGTGAGTTTCCCATACCTGTCTCTATGTAATTTTACATAGTCAATCTTGTCTTAATTTCGTATAAAAATTTTTGGTTCCATTTTGACGTTATTTTATCACTGCGTAAAGACTAAGTTTGGGTTATGGTGTATTATAATTTTCCAAAATACACAACAACGGTCCAGAACAAAGGTTTCATACACGTCTCAGAAAATAAAATATGGAAGCGAGGTTCGTTATTTAAAACTCTCTTCTCAAAAGGAGTGACATATCTTTATCTCTTCCTCGATCATACTAGCATACACCAAAACAAGGACGCTATAACAAACGTACTAGCCACCATCCTCTGTTAGTTTATAGAGTAAAATCTCCTTTACAGAGAAATAAAGACCAATACACTAGCTAGCACAAGGTATGTTCAATTACATAAACAATTAGAAATCTTGCTTTAAGAAACTGAAACAAAAAATCAAATTATTTTAAACGTTAATAACAATCAATGAATTATATAGATGGAAAGAAGATAGTAATAAATGGACACCATACACCATACTATCTTTCAAAACCAACAGTAAGGGTATAGGTATCAAAGAGACATGACACTGCTATAGTCCGGGTATCTTAGAAATGAATTTTTTTTTAATGCTTACCACAAGTCAACAAGTTTTCCAAATTTGAAATATGCTTTTTCTGTTAGGAGTGATCTACATTTTGTTATAAAGTTACAATGTTTCAAGTCACTATGGCAGTCATTGTATGAAAATCTGCACTAGACGAAAACTTATAAATAGGCATATATTTTGATCTGCAAGCGCATTATGTGCCGGTCGATCTGGTTCTATCTCTTATTCATAACACAAAAGAAATATTAACATGCTGGTTCATCTGTTTTCGCATTTGTGGGAAATCCTAAAATGGGCAAAGTTTTTAAATTTAAATCTAAGGTTCATTTCAGAACTGACGATCCTCGTATCCTTCGGACCGGCTTCAACAATCCCCTCAGGAAGTGACCAACTTATGTAAACAAACAAAATAAAATCAACAAAGCAGAACGATAAGGTTGAATAAACTTTAGTATATATTTTATTTCAACTTCGCTAATTTCAGAAAATATTTATCCTCTGCTTCATTTTTTTAAGAAATAATGCAGACATTTGAAAATAGGAATATGTTGGTTTTAATGGCATATTGTTGGCTATATTATGAAGATGAAATGGGACTTAACACCCACTCCCTATGACACGCTGAAGCAGTCGCATTGTAGACATGATGTTAATCGATCTCTGTTACTGCATCGACCGGATGCTACAAAAACATATAACATCATCAAGGATCACATTACAAAATATTTTGTCTGAATTGTACAGATTTTGTTATATGTCCATTTAACTGATCAGAATCTGTAAGTTCAGGTGTTGTTATATTTTTATATTGCATACAGAGGAAATGGGAGCTAAGTGCACATATCAATGACATCCCTTGATAGTCACATTGATGACATCAAGGTAATTGATAACTATTACTGCAATAAGTATTTCGCTGTCTGATTACTATTAAACTACCGTCAACATCGTGTGGGAAAAACAATATTCAGATTTTTTAGGTCTACATTTATAAAATAGACACTTTTTGCAAGCAAAATCATCATCATCATCATCATCATCATCATCATCATCATCATCATCATTATTATTATTATTATTGTACAAGATGTATATGGATGGCAAAGTTTATTTGAATATCAACAATACAACTGCAATTTATGTATGGTCAAGTACAACATTTACAATTTTTACTTTGGCATCAGCATTTACGCTGACATAGGATCTAATTTTAGCCGAAACTTTGTTTATATTCTTTTTCTTGAGTGCGATAATAATAAGTCCTTCATAAGTTATTGTTTCTTGAGTGTGATAATAAAAAGTCCTTCATGAGTTACTGCTTCTTGAGTGTGATAATAAAAAGTCCTTCATGAGTTACTGCATCTTGAGTGTGATAATAAAAAGTCCTTCATGAGTTACTGCTTTTTGAGTGTGATAATAAAAAGTCCTTCATGAGTTACTGCTTCGCACCTAGTTAGAAGTTCATGGCACGTTTTGAAAATTGCTTCCAACCAGGCTTGATTAATCTTTTTCAATCTGTCAGGAGCGATCATTGACGAATATTAATTAATTTGTTTCTTACTTAGAACACGTCAAACTTCAAGACTTGAAGCCGTAAATACAAACAGATTTGAAATAACTTTTCATATAAACATCTCAATGCCATTAGTTAGCATTGATGGTGACGCCCTTGAAGTAAATACATATTTTTTGCTATAATGAGTATTCAAGACATTCCCAGGAGCACAAAGTTATCCCAGTTTTAGTTTTCTTTAGTATCGCACTACTTAAATTCATGGAATCCAATTTCTAACGATGCTCTGGGGTCTTTCTAGAGTACTCCCATTTATTTTTAAAGGTGTATATAGAAGACATATTTCTATGTATGCCATAACGTAAAATATGTTTTAAGTTTTACAAATTAAACCGTTTGAATGTAAATTATCAAACGTTTCATTAAAGAGTGTCCGTGATGTTACAAGGTTGGCTGGTGTTAATGATGACTTCATGTTTTGTGCTGTTGAAGCTTGTGCAGTACTTTATTCCAAATATAACAAACTACTCACTTATTAGCCAAACATTTCTGATGCTGAAGGTAAAATATGAATCCGCTGAGATTTTTAATTTTAATGAATAGCACAGATAAATCATTTTGTACATGTGCAACTGATAGTTCTATCGTCCACAACACATTCTTCATGCTTTCCAAACATTCAGACGCTATTCGGAGCAGGAAAACATATTGTGTTTTTAGCAGTACGTGTGGATTGTTTACA
The DNA here is from genome assembly GCA_029339505.1 of Unio delphinus. NCBI lineage: Eukaryota > Metazoa > Mollusca > Bivalvia > Unionida > Unionidae > Unio > Unio delphinus. The sequence continues at coordinate 10,052,396 of JAQISU010001242.1, read as the reverse complement.
CTCCTAATGCATTTACTGTCTGTTCATTTGCTAAAATAATTGTCAGGCAGGAAAGGGAAATCATCTGACAATTGTGAAAGTTATTTATTCCAGAGGAGGATTACCACAAGGAAAGAGTTAAGTTCTTGAAACAAAGCAATAGTTTTTGTTATCGTGTTGAGACGAATTCCGATTAATTTAATGAGTACTTCAGGGACACAATCCTCCAAATAATAGGCAGCAATTGAGTTGTGCTATTGGATAATGCATCCTATTACAGTCGCTTTCTTTCAACATAAGGTACCTAGCATTGGGCTCTAAAATTGGAAGTTTAGGACAATCTGGCTTTTTAAGAACGGTATCCGGTTTTATAAAAACTGCTCTAGAAAGTCGATGTTACAATATGGCTGGTTAGGAACGGTATCTGGTTTTGTAGAAACTGCTGTAGAAAGCTGATGTTACAATCTGGCTAGTTAGGAATGTTTTCAAGTGTTGCAATGACCTTTTTAGAGATGACTTTCTAGAACTGATGCCAAGAAACAAGAACTGTTCTAAATTTGACGTTGATACGTATACCTCGCCGACAATGTGAAAACAACCGCAATGAATTGATATGGCTAACGAAATGGACTGTATTGATACAAATATAACAATGCATTTAAGAAGAACGTGAAGAAGAAGTTATCAGAAAGGCCAGATTATAACTCTCTAGCCAAGAAGTTCATCAGGGTGAGCGACATTTGGAAAGGGTGGTCGATGATACTTTTTGAGTCATAGAAGGTCTCACAGTAAACAAAATTGCACCTGGTATAAGTTAGCTTATGGTCATATAATGATACCCAGACAAAGATACTGGCTTAGATAAAACTATTTCTGAAGATAATTAAATGACATGCAATGACAGTGATGTTAAGTACATGAATAAATATAAGGAAAATAAAAATAAAGTTTTCTTCAGTATCTGTAATCGGTTTATACCACATGATATGGTCACGGGTGTTGACTGACCAAGTTGGAGGGAGTGGGAAGTGAGTTCATGATTCGTGATGCGAGGAGTCCAATATGAAGCAAGAATATACTTAATACTGAAACGTTCAGCATGACCGGTATCCTGGCTCTCCACCATGTATTACGACCATGAATAAAGAATCTTCTTTTAAATATAAGAATGACGAGACGTTGTATTTTTACAATGATCTCCAAATTGGATAACTTTGTGTGACTCAAGGGCCTTTCCAAAGCTCAGATTCTCTTAGGTTTCATTATAATATTACATCATGATGGTAATGTATCGATCTAAGAGTAAAGTTTACCAATCACTCACAATATAAACAATATATTAACTTTGTGGCTGATTAGGTAAACTGTACACTTTAATATTCATTTAATCCATATAATTTCACATTTTCATCATGGAGATCATCAAATCACCAGAGATCATGAACAAAACATGTGAGTCTAGGTTGCACATTGTTTTTGCTTACTAGCTAACAACATCGTTTCTAGCCATGCGGTGTCGATCCTCATCGTCTATATTCAGTGTTGGACTAAATATATCAAACACTTTAGCAAACAAATGTCAGAACGATAACACAAAAGATAATAAGAGTCAGTGGTAACTGTCTTTTAATGAAGTAAAAAAATATACGTGAACGCTTTTTGTCTACGTAAACTGTAGCCTTCATTTTACTGCATTTGTATAGTAACATATAAACGCGTCTTCTGAGTAATTCTGAAAATAATAATAATGTTTGTTTTTGCTCTATTTAAGCAACGAAAGACACTTTTATAGATAATCGATTAGGAAAATTGTAGTAAAATAATAAAGTGTTGTCATGGCAATTTCCACATAACAGTTCACCAGCTTCCAATAATGGGAATAAAAAGAAACATTGTCTCAAGAGTAAACAGGAAAACAACCTTAATCCAGGATTTGTAAAGAAAGACAAAAAGCGTTCAAACATATATCGGTCATGAATATAATCTGCAGTCTTAGATTAACATGCCGACAAACCCTTAGATGCGAGTAGCCTTTAATAATATTTATTTCCGCAGCATGAAAGTAATCTACAGGAAAGATGCCAGTCATAACACTAAAAATATTTCGATTCTATTTTCCTAATGCACACTTTATTGCAACAGCACAATCAGTGATCGAGCGGAGCAAAATATCAATTTTGAAGATGTTTGGCTTTATTTTGGTTACTATGACGACCTTCAAAGTATTGACAAACTATGAATCACACCAATCTCAAAAATATCTAATACACCTGATGATTTATCTCCTCGCTTTCCTGTCAAAGACCAGTTTCCAAATCAAAATAAGTATTCATTTAATGTTTCCGAGTACACGATTCGGAAATGAAGACTCGTCAGAGGTCAAATTTTTCAGAGTTTACACTACTAAATGTTTGGGTAAATTTAAAGGGGGAACTAAAATCCGGTCACACAAAGGTAACATAAATGGGATCATGCAATCATTGATCGGTCGGGAGAATGGCATGATTGTGAAAGCTATAGTATTGCGACCTAAGTATAATGCAATGATTGCTTAGGGATCGTCTATAATACTGTACCCGGTTGCTTTTTGTTTGATTGTTTACATCAAGATAAACTATTTTGGACAACGAATATAATATATATAATGTTCATTTATATAAATCCGAGCATGAATATTTTTGAAAAGCTATTTGAGGGTCTTTTTTCTGTTTGTTTGTTAAATCCCCCCCCCCCACACACACACACACGGTCTTTGCACACCTACAACTTATCAGCTATAAGATAAAAAAAGATGAGTTCCTAAGGCGGCTCTCTACAGTTATGTTGCTCTTCCTATGTTTTAAAAGACGAATTTATGCGATACTGTACTAACTTCCAGAGGCTGGAATTGATATGCTGAAGGTGATTATCATCTTTCTTTGAGTTCATCTGCCTTGGTCACATTATATTTCCTTCCGTACGTTCATAAAATGTCTTTTTTATGCGTGAAGATGGGAAATTGGTTTAGCTGGCTTTTTGAGCAATATGTATATACTATATCCGGATCAACACGTGTCTAGCGACTTGTAACTGCATGTGGAATTTCACAACCCGATGTCCGGTGGTCATTTTGAATTTCGCCATATGCAAACGTATTATTAAAAACTGTGTATAAACTGTATATGTGTTCCGCAAAGATTTGGGTGCAGAAAAATTGTATATTTTAATCAGCAGGTGAAACACATACCGTCCATCAGTATCAATATTGATTTGAGGGATGATATATCGGACTTTATTTGCATAGTGTATTATGCACACACCCTCACATAATTCCTACCAGTATATCAGGAAATATACTTTTCATTTTTCACCGCACTCAATAGGCGGTCTTCACTTCTACACTAATGTGTCACGTGTTCTATGGATTGTGGGACCCGGAAATAGTTGGTTTATGCCAATAGTAGACGTAATTATGTTTAGACATGTTCTTCACAAGGGACACTACCTTGCCACGAGATTGGACCACTGAAAGAAGTTATCGTAAATTCAATCAATGCATGGGTTTCTCATGGTATGTCCCTGAGACCTATGCACATTGGTGGCTTGGACATGGCTAGAAAAACAATGATCAGTCATGCGGGAGAGATCATTATCATCCGTCCTCTAGCGCCTCATAAGTTGCCACTGACGACGATGCATAGCTTAGTCATCACTATGGAGTTCAACCCCTCCCAGTAAAAGTTAAACAAACTTGAGAAAGGACTAATTCTTGATTTAACGTCTTGTAGCAGAATAAGTCTTACTGGGCTTTCAGTACCTTCTTTGGGTGAAATTATTTTTTCAAATTATTATTATTCACTGGAAGTAAAAAATGCTCTGCATTAATAGAAATTAAAATTAATTGTGAATTAAAGTGAATAAGGAGAAGAGGACATCTTGAATCATATTACTGTGAATAATCGTAGGATTTTCAGTACATCGTCACACTTCATGCTACTAGTATATTAACTCATTTAAGACCAATGTCAGATCAACGCATTCAACACTTGATCTTATATTGGTCACACAAAAGGAATTTAATTATAACTGTATTCATTAGGGCTGGTGATAGAACGTTTTGGACTATTTGGGATTAAATTCGCAATATTGTGTAAGTTTTTTTCTCAATTTTTTTTCTGTGTTTTGGGGAAATGCGTTAGTTCTTGAATTTTACAAAACTTGTTGATTTTCACTTTTTTACATATCTATTGTCTAAAGACGTAGATTCGTAATATAAGGAACAACGAGTCGGATGCTTAATGGGACAAACGGGTATATACATGTTCAAATTTGTATCTAAATATGTCTCACACCTCTGCAATCACACACATAATATTAGTCAGCAACTGCTTTCCGATTCCTATCCAAAACAACACACCTACTATTCAGCAACCTCTTAACGATTTCTATCCAGACACACGCCCGACTATCTAATGAAAATCGTAGGAGTGTTTATACAAAACATACTCACGTAGATATAAGCATACAATCACACGGGGGGGGGGGGGGGGGGGCAGGATATGAAAAACGGGGACAAAACAGATACACTTTCAAAGCAACATACTATCACACACACACACACACACACACACACACACACACACACACAAGGATAGCATGTGTATATTGACTGCACTATACCTTTCCACAACACATATACATGCACAAAATAAATGTTTAGCGAATGTTTATAATTCCTCTTACCTGAGAGATGGGTGGCCATGAAATCATATTCTGGGTCTAAACCAACGGTCTCTTAACACAGTGGCATCGTTTCACTATTGTTCTTGTCAAACATGGTCTCTCTGAAGGTAATATAATACAATCTGTAATACACACACACACACACACACACACATATATATATATATATATATATATATATATATATATATATATATATATATATATATATATATATATATATATATATGTGTGTGTGTGTGTGTGTGTGTGTGTGTGTGTATGTATGTATGTATGTATGTATGTATGTATGTATATGTTGAAAAAAAAATCACTAGGCTTTTATAATTTATGTGCACAATCAAGAAAACGCAGTAGAAGCTCATATGATTTTCTTTCCTTTATAAGACCTAAAAACGTGTAGCTGAAAATTTAACTTTCTACCAGCTTGAGCAAATATGCAAACAGAAATTTATTTTCTCAATTTGCGATAGGTGAATGTTGTATATTACCTAGAGAAATGTACTTTTATGGCTTGAGTCCGTAATTATTTGTAATCTATTATGTCTCCGAATTGAATATTGTCCACATTTTCGGTTGCTTGAAACATTTCAATACTTTGTGCAAAATGTATTCATGTTCTGGTACTAATATGTTTATTGTTTTTAAAAACCTTTCTATTTTCTATTGTTTGAAGTCTTAAAAAGCCATTATGTAATTTGAATTAGCATATATCACAATCAACACAATAAAATCAGTCAATATATGCAAGGAATTGCGTTTAATTGACGCAATAGTGTCTATGCTTTCTATATATAAGCCAAACAGAAACTACATACATACATACATACATACATACATACATACATACATACATACATACATACATACATACATACAAACAAACAAACATACATACATACATACATACATACATACATACATACATACATACATACATACATACATACATAGATACATACATACATACATACATACATACATACATACATACATACATACATTCATACATACATACATACATACATACATACATACATACATATATACATACATACATACATACATCGTCGGCATCCGTCTGTCTTCGAGAGACGATGGTGTAGCATCCGATTTGGGTGTCCTATCTGCACCTTCGCGAGTGGCTGAAAAGTCCGACCCTTGAGTGACAGTCTCTGTTGCACTTGCTGCAGGTGTATGCTGATGCTTGCTGAGGATGTTTTTGGTTCGCCTTCCTCCTGGCTCTCTTTGCAGCGAGGGTTGTGTTTCTCATCTCCTCAGCTTTCTGGGTGCCCTGTCTGACAGCAAGACGCCACGCGGAGCGGTCGTATAGCACAGCTCTCCCAATTGTTTATGTTGATGTTGGCTGTCTTATTGTCCTTTTTGCAGACATTTTTGTAGCGCAGACGTGGCCTTCCAGTCATTCGTGCACCTTCTACTAGCTCGCCGTACAGCAGGTCCTTGGGTATGCGGCCTGGGTCCATTCTCCTAACATAGCCTAGCCAGCGAAGGCGCCTCTCGCTGAGAATGGAGAACATGCTGCTCATGCCGGTGCATTTCAAAACCTCTGTGTTGGGAACTTTGTCTTGCCACTGGATACGCAGAATACGCTGCAAGCATCTCAGGTGGAAGCTGTTGAGTTTCCTCACGTGACTCGCGTAGGTGGTCCATGCCTCACTGCTGTAAAGGAGTGTGCTGAGCACGCATGCCTGGTAGACGTGCAGTTTGGTCTTCTCGGTGAGGTTGTGATTGTCCCAGACCCTCTGGTTCAGTCTCGCCATAACTGCTGATGCCTTGGCAATCCGGCCATTGATATTAGTATCAACGGAGAGCGAGTTGGACATGGTGGACCCAAGGTATGTGTAGTCCTCAACAACTTCCAGGTTGTACCCATCAATGGCGATGGTGGGAGAGGAGTCTGCGTCCTGCACCATTACATTCGTCTTCTTCAGACTGATTGTCAGTCCGAACTCCTTGCAGGCGTGGGAGAGGCGGCATACTAGCTGCTGTAGTCCATCTTCCGTGTGTGATGTCAAAGCTGCATCGTCGGCGAAGAGCATTTCACGGATGAGAACCTTTGTAACTTTAGTCTTTGCACGGAGACGGGCGATGTTAAACAGCTTTCCGTCTGTCCTGGTGTGTATATACACACCCTCGCTGTAGTCCTTGAAGGCGTACTGGAGGAGAATGGAAAAGAAGATGGCAAAGAGAGTTGGCGCAAGGACACAGCCTTGCTTCACTCCGCTGCTGACTGGGAAGGCCTCTGATACATGCATGCATGCATGCATGCATGCATGCATACATACATACATACATACATACATACATACATACATACATACATACATACATACATACATACATACATACATACATAGCTTAATTGTTAGCTTATGTTTTAGTGAAAACATCAAAATACTTTCCTAGGAGCTCTTTGATATGTCTAAATTGACCTTAGGTAATTTTGAAATCTTTCTTTTTCCGATTCAATTTTCACTTTTTCAAGTTGTTCTTCCCTTTTGAATATTTCTCTTTTTAATTGTTGTTCCCTTTCGATTCTCCTTTTTCTTCCGATTCCCTTTCTAATACCAATCTTTCATTTTTCAATTTCCTCTCTTTGCCCGTTCGTTCCTTTCTTTTGCCTATTTTCACTAATTTAATTTCTAAGATTTTTCCCTTCATTCCCCAGTTGTTTTCCAATGCAGCTAGTTCCTTTAGCGAAGGCATTGTGATACAAGCTAAGTACAGTGGTTGAGAGGTCGTCAAACAACAATTAACAGTTATCAAGCAAGCAAAAACTAAACAAATGTGTCAAAATGAGATTAAAATAATATCATGGATTTTCTTACAATGAAAGTGAGATTTAAATAATCTCATGTAATTAAAATAAGTCTCAAATCTCATTGAGATTTAAAAAATCTAATGTAATCCAAATGACCCAAATTTTACTCAGTTGAAACAACAATCAATTGGAACAATCATCTGACTCGGTTATTTGTACAGCCGTATAATTCATAAATAGTTGTTAAAACTTGCAATTGTGTCCACTGACAAACCACACATTTATCTCGAATTCTTGGGTTGGCCCACACCCGGCATGGAGCCACCATGCCCACATGTTTACAAATTAGCGGTTTCGTCCTTGAAATGGCCTTGATGGTTACATCATCTTTGATATCCATATAGACGCACAGACGGCCCGACAGCCCGTGAAACTCGCACACATACGTACAAACAAATACCGATAACTACAAACAGCTAGGAAGAGCTACAAACACCTACAGACAGCTGCAGACAGCTATAAAGAAACTAAACTGGTTATGGTATCAAGTACGGAATTAAAATATATAGCTGCTTGTAACAAAACGTTCACAACGTTTAAAGTCTGCGTAGTCTAAGGCGTAACCGAGTAATTTCTTGTGTATATCAGACATTCTGGTTTTGCAAGGCATTTGGAATGCCAACACAGACAAGTACACTTGCATGAACTGTAACTGAACATGTGGGAACTGATGCAATGCACAAGCGAACGATAGAAGACTGAAGCCCCTATTCTTCGCTAGTTGCAATGATCTTGTGCTGGCAAACACGTTCGGCCAACACAAAAGTATCCAGAAGACGGACATGGCACAGCCCAAGCGGATACAATCAGTCAGATTGACTACATCTTGGTAAAGGGATTGCGAAAAGTCAAGAGTAAAACATCGGCAAGATCCAAAAGCTTTCCCGGAGCGGATATAGAAAGAGACCATGATCAGGCTACATCTAAAGAAGGTCAAGAAAGAGAGCCACACACTAATAAAGTCTGATCTCGAGAAACTGCAGAATCTCAAAGTAGCAGAAGTCTTATGGACAATGATTGGTGGGAAATTTGCACCGTTCTCGATGCTGACAATACCGAAATGGACACGTTCATCACTACCTTCCCTACATCAACGATCGAAACAGATAGCAAGATCCTTGGTAGATATTGCCTAGTCAAGACGCCCTAGGTCACAGCTGAGGTCCTGAACCTGTGTGACAAGAATAGGGAGCCGAAGACGAAATAGAATGATACACAAGAGTCATATAAGTACAAGTAGTCAACAAGGAAGTCAAGAAATTCATGAACAAAGTAATAGAGAACTGGATAGAAGAACATTCCAAAGACATTGAGGCAAAATTGAAAGGAACGACAGCAAGAAAGCATACCAACTGTTCCAAGATCTAAACATCACAAAACAACGGCGAGTTACCTTCTTACAGGACAAAAGCCGGAAACTGCCTCAAAGAAGAAGAAGATATTCTGAAAATATGCACAGAGTACTGCGCAGAACTTTACAACGACCAAGCCGCAATAGATCCAGATGTACTGAGGACCCATCCAGTAATAAACAACGACAGCCACCCTATCATACATGAAGAAGTAGAAGCCGCAGTAAGATCGCTGAAAATGAGGACGTTAGCACGAGTGGACAACAAACATTCCAGCAAAATTGGCCCAAGCTTGGGGAGATGCAATGATTAGCGCCATTACGAACATCCGCAACAATAACTGGAAACAGAAGTATGGTCATCGGTGTAGACCCAATCACTAATCATCACTCTTCCAATCAATGGCAACTTGCAACTGTGTTAAAACCACTGTACAGTTGGTCTTATAAGTCATCCAAAAACGTCATCAGAACGACATTCGGAGTCATACAAGGCTCTCTCTCTCTCTCTCTCTCTCTCTCTCATACTATTCAACCTCTTTCTGGAGAGAATCCTGGCTGACATGCTTGAAAAGCATGAAGTGGCGGTCGGTGTCTGAAGCAGAACAAGCATCAACTTACGTTTTGCAGACGATATTGATGAGCTAGCAGAAAATGAGCAAGAACTAACTTAATAGAGCGCCTAGACAAACCCTCTGTAACCTACAGTTTAGACATCAGTGCAGAAAAGACCACAATGATGACCAACAACACCAAGGGCATAAGCACTGACACCAGGGTCTACGAAGCTAGAAACAGTCCACAGCTTGAAGTATTTTTGAGAAACGGTAACAGATGAAGGATCAAAGCCTGAAGTAATATCCAGGATTGATCATACAACAACAGGGCTGACAAAACTAATGCTCATTTGGAACGACAAGAACATAGCACTCAATTCAAAAGGTCAGACTGATGCAAACACTAGTGATCTCCAAATTTATCTACGCTTGTGAATCATGGACCATAACAGCTGACTTAGAGAAATGGATAAAGGCCACAAAGATGAGATGTTTCCGAAAGATAATCGGCATCACATAAAGTGACTGTGTCACAATTGAAGAAATTATCAAAGGATGAGACATGTCTTTGGGCTACACGAGTGATCATCTGATCACGGTGAATAGACTTAAACCGGAGTGATGTGGGCATGGATCACAATATTCAAGACTTGCCAAGACAATGCAGCAAGATACTGTGTAAGGTAAACAAAAGTTAAGCAGACAGCGAAACACATGGGAAGATAAAACTCGAGAGTGGACTGGCATGACATTGAGTACTCATTGAGAAAGACAGATAATCGATGTTTATAGATGAAGCTGGTTGTTCGGTCTTGTGCGATGACCCAATAAGTCTACCAGACTATGGGACTGATGAAGATGATGATGATGATGATGATAATGAAAGTATATAAGCAGAAAAATCGATTTATTTTCAAACATGTCGATAACCCGAAACGAATATCTTGCATCGTCATTTGTCAGTTGAACAGTCTAAACTCTACTCGAGCTTAACAATTCAGAGGTATGCGTAAGTCAGTGTATGTCTGTCCTATATAAACAGGTCTGCGCTGCCACCGGTTCCATCTTCAAGTGTGGATACCCTTTGCTAGAGCTATTTGGATCTGATCCAAAACGTTATCAGGGGTGCATTTAATGGGTTAAGGAGATTCCAAATCTGTGTTTCAAACCCACGGCATCACATGTTCATAAATAGATTCCATATATTCCATCAGTACTGATGCCTTTCATTTATGAGTGGCTGCTACATGTTCAATAAAAAGACACACACACACACACACACACACACACACACACACACATATATATATATATATATATATATATATATATATATATATATATATATATATATATATATATATATATATATATATACAGTCTGTGGTTAATTTATCTTTTCTGCTTAACTGTTTTCGTAATTGAGTGTAGAATAGTAACGGCCTGCGTGTATTTTATCATTTTTAAATCGTTATTGTTGACATTTTTAGTTCAATGTCTAGTCTGGTGTACGAATATAACATATTATTAAAGTGAACGTTTGACCTACGGAGAGGGGTTACCGCCATAATTATCTGCATGTCAAGATGTAAAGTATGTTAATGTTGTTGTTTCCTGAAAGTTCTGATAGCTTTTTCATACGACAGGTAATGACCTTAAAACGTTGTGTTCCTTTCTCTTTTGGCTTATTAAATGTGCATGTAAAACATAATTGGTATAACTTTATTTTTAAAAAAAACCATTTTCTAAGAACCATTGACAGCCTGTTTAAATAATTTGTATTCTTAAAAACTTTTTATATATACATAAATCATCAATAATTCTACATGAAGAAATTAACGGGGGAATGCTTTCGTCACAAAATATTATAGCAAAATACAAAAGTAACAGTATGTGAGAGAAACCAGGCTACAAAGAATGCAAAGAGCACATTTCTGAAATCAGCATTAGAGTCCAGTGTTAAATATACTTTGGGCATAATTGTTAGGTAAAACAACAAATGTGTACTTGGAATCGCAGGACTGTCCCAGTTTGTGTTGCTGCTGACCGTAGTACATTTCCCCTCCAGGGTAAAAACAAAATTCCCAAAATATATTTGATCATTTGATTGAGCCGGTATTATTGAAGATAAGGCCTCAAGACATCTCAAAACGTACCCAAAACACCACACGACTGTCCCAAAACACCACAGGACTGTCCCAAAACATCACACGACTGTCCCAAAACATAACAAGACTTGTCCAAAACATCACAAGACTGTCACAAAACACTCTTATCTATACCCAAGATACATGTAAACGATTGCAATAACTTGATGAAATATTCAAACTTTGGTCCATTATCTCTCTGTCTCTTTTTGATCATAGATAATTCACTTCTAAATGACAAGAGCAACAACTTTAATAAGTAAGAATCATGTGTCACTACATTAATATTTCAAAACTTCTTTTAAGGTTTTAGTTTTTATAATCTTTAATGTGACAAAGTTCAGTGCGCTGAATAATTATAATCTACGGACCCTAATATATATATATATATATATATATATATATATATATATATATATATATATATATATATATATATATATATATATATATTTCAAATTCTTTTAGGACAAAATTAAAAATTCTTAACATCACAAAATTTGAAAGTTTTAGTTGTTAATAGGTCATAAGGAACATCATGCAAATCAAGACAGTGACATCATCTATTGGACAAAAGGACAAAAAAATGCAGTGGTTGCCTTTTGCAGGACTTTAGAAGGCAAATGGTAAAATGTATATAACAGTAATGCAAAATGACATAAAAAGGTAAGGAAATAATGACAAAAGGTAATATATATATATATATATATATATATATATATATATATATATATATATATATATATATATATATATATATATATATATATATATATATATATAATATAATATAAATTAATAATAATAATAATAATAATAATAATAATAATATCTTTTAGGTCTTTATCTGCTGATAATCTCACAAAATTGTTGCCGTAAAGCAACATATCTTCCCGCGAGGATCATTCATGATGCGGCAGTATCCCATTATGACAACAGATGGCGACACGAGTTGGACAAAAAAGACGATACTGACATAATTAGATTGTTTCAAGGCCAAATTTAAATGAGATCAGGAGTTGGAATGATGTAATTTTTAATATGGCAAGTTTATAAATTGAATATGAAACTTTGAATAACTGACACAACATTTGCTATTCGACAACTTACATAATAAAATAAATTCAGCGTTTTGCAAAAAGCAAGATTCAATGACGCATAAAGAAAGTAGATCTAAGTACTCGCAACAAGTCCATTACAGTTTGCATCAATGAAGAATACAATTTATATGTATGGAAGTATGAATGTAGCACTTGCAAGCAGCCATTTATAATAATTAGGAAGTGGTCATTGACATTTTGGACAAAACCACTACTTTGGGATTGCTAGGATTCATTCAAAGACATTCCTGTTTATATCGTTGCGATACATAAAGGCTATTTGTACATCCAAAGATTCAAGGTTATTGGAATTCATTTGTAATATCATATAATTTTGATCCACGCACTTGAAATGAGATACTACAGAACCATCCTTGACATATCTTACATGGACCACATCACAAATGAAGAAGTGCGCATCATCAACAGGCACAAAGAAGGCCATTTTGAAGACCTCCTCACCCACTGTCAAAACGAGAAAGCTGAAATGATATGGCCATGTCACAAGAGCCAACACTCTATTTATTTACAGCAGTACTGCAGGGCAGTGTATAGGGTGGAATAAGGAGAGGAAGACAGAAGAAAAGTGGACTGACAACATAACAGAATGGACCAGGGTCAGTTTTGCGGGGACACAGGCATTGGCATATAAACTGGTCAGATGTTCAGCAGCACAGTGCCTCAACAACCACTCTAAGTCAAGAGACTGATTATGATGTTAAATTGACCATGCGATTAAAAATGTAAGAGTATGTTTTATTTAATTGACAATATTTTAAGTTCTTAAATTTTAACTTTAACTTAGATATATTATTTGCTGATTTTACTAGACTTGTTGATTTTGCTTCATTCTGTTATTTAGTGATATACCATATTGTCGTAACAGCAGGAAAAGGAGCTTTCCAGTTGGTGCATTTTTAAAAGAAGTGATGATTTGCTGACGCTTGCGTATTACTAAATCTTGAATATAAGGTGTGGTTTGGTATAATAATTACTCAAAATTTAATGTTTTGTGACCGGATGGTTCCAATATTTGATCTGGAAGAAAAAGTTGTTGATGGACAACTCTCTGTCTGTTGGGAGATCAGCATATGTTGACATTGTGTATAGAAGTGAGGTGAACTTATTTCTTCTTTTGCAGGTTCACAGTTAAACCACGCTTTTCCTGATCATAATGTGAGATGCACTCATTTCTAGTTTTAGACTAGCATTCGGGCTTCCACGCAGAGTACAGTGACCATATTCCGACATATACGTAACAACTAAAGTGAGTTTATGTGACAGTCGACCGTTTAATCTCAATATATGTTGGGCTACTGACTGGATAGACGACTGCCTAACTTATGATAGTAATTGCAAAATGAAAACCCCATACAGGTTCCAGAAGACGGGGTATTGATAATAAAACTACTGCGCATAAATGTTTTATGTTCTCATTTGGACCAATCAGATTCACAAATGTTGATAATGTATTACACAAGGGATCTAACACCTACACGAGAACTGCTTGAAGTCCATTATGTCCCCTATTTTCAACGTGAACAAGACATTAGTAATTTTACACCGATCATCTCTTGACAGTACATCACGAAACAAGTAATTTCTTAATTGTAGTTTTGATCTTGATTCACATTATGATTTACCAGTACGCCTTTCCATGTCGAATATTAGTATTTCACACCTTATAATAGAAAACACGATCTAAACACCGATTACAAAGAATTAATCATATTTGCTAAAACATATATATAAATAACTTTGATAATTCCTTAAATTATGAAATTAGGAAGTATCTACAAAAATAATGCTGTAAAAAAACTTTCGTGATTGCTTTATATTGACGGCTGGTTCTACAAATTGGCTAATTACTCGGGTTGAGAAATATCTTGCAAAGATCGCCTCTCCATATCAACAAATAATCACTAAAATCAAACAAAGCCATAAACAGAGATGTACAATCATATAGTGCATACCCATTGTCGATTACAATATGCTAACGTGTTGACAGATAACAAATATGACACCAAAGAACATTGCATGTAAAGTGTAAAAACTCTGTACGTCAGTATGACGTTGCTCTATTACAATTCAGATTTTATAATTTTATAAGTAACTTGCGAACATATACAAATTATGACGTAAGGAACGACTTCATAATGTAGTTTATTGTAATATAACACGCGTCCAGTACAGTTTAGAGTCATTTAATTTATGATTTTTCTTTGTGAAAGTTTCAAGTAACATACATCGATCTACCTCACTTTATAAAATCCTATGTTAATCACTATAAATATTATTTGCAATAATTACGTAATCATATTTCCACGTGTAAATTATTGAATGAAATTTACTCAAACCCTTAACAAATGACGGTCATGTGTACTGCTCAAACTTCGTCTTTGATTCCCATAAGATGAATTCACTCAAAATGAAAACAAGGAGACCGGTGGGACGGTTTCCTGGATTTAATGACGATATACAGTGAACATTCCGAATGCTTTGTGCATTAATATTTGCACTGCATTGCATTCATTCTAATGAAATATTGAATTATGAAACGATTTCAATAATGGCACAGTATACATTTCAGTGGAAATTATTTAGATAGAAATAAGAACAAATAATTTCGTTTTTCGTTTTTTCGTTGTTCTGACACGGTACACCTTTCATTTGTTGTTCATAAAATATAGTCACAATGTTAAACTCGTAAAATTATATTGTACTTTTTACAAACTATATAAATCAAAGAAAAAGCTTCCATTCGAATAAATAGAACATTTTATAACGACAAAATCATTCTTCAAACAAACGGGTTGACTGACGATCACGTGACGGCGGTTTATTAAAAAACAAAGGAAGTAGTATAAGTTCAGCAAGGCAGCTGGGGAAAATTATAATTGTTCTCGATTCCAAAACAAGGAGATGAAAAAACACACTGAACAGCCAATGCATGATGGAACACAATAATGTATAGGAAGATGGACAACAAGCGCATATATCATGAAAAACAGCACAAAAACAAAATTGCTTCTTCCAGCCGGTTAAGCGATAGCAGCCATCTTTCCGGAAGATGCAAAGTGTGTGTGTGTGTGTGTGTGTGTGTGTGTGTGTGTGAGGAATATTGATATATTACCAGAAGGGACCTCCAATTCCATAAATCTACGTATCAAAACTTGAACAGCTTGCTTTTTTTTCATTTTGTCCATACATAAATATAGCATATTATCAATGTGTTGTGGGGGCAGGTGCGCGCGTGCGTGTATGTGTGAAAGGTACATACACTCTGAACTTAAATATGCATATAATAGAGTACCGCGAAGAAGATTAGTTCCATGCAACGTGGGATTCTTTATGTCGTGCTTTGTTGGTTTTCCACTAGGACCACCGGATTCCTACTCATTTTTGGGCTGGATCTAAAAATTTGGGAGGGGGGGGGGGGATAGAAGTGTTGCTGTTCTTGAAATTACGTCTATTCAAGATCAAAATATGATATAATCGTCAAAAAGGATTGTTACTTCATGGAAATGATACATATATTATACCTGAAATTAGGTAACCTTATTGCACGAAAGAAAAGAAGTTATATGGCTGGTGACAAATGCTGGTGACAAAGACAGCTGACAAACCAATTTGAATTAGTACGGTCAAAAATAGTATTTGTGGTGGAGATAATGGACGACAGGAAAAATATCAATGTTTCATCTTCAATGTATTACAATGGAGTGTGTGCATACAGTAACGAGAGGTGTCGAATGACAAAACCGATTATTCTTTAAATGCTTTTAGAACTATGAACTCGTATATTGACGACTTTCTTTTTCATTGGAACGATAGCCAAATGATTCATTTCATCTCAGAAAAATTTTAAATGATTACATGTCTCTATTTCCTTGTGAATCCGTTCGTGTATGCGTCTGTTGATTCGTGGATATGTTTCTTTATGAAAGAATAAAAAAGATGGTTGAAATTGAAGTTCAAAATGTAATTTGAAGAAAAAAGGGGAAAAGTTTTGAATTCGGTCACGGGTGACTTACATGTCCAACATCATGTGATATATTAGGATATCCTTACGCACAAAATGAGACGTGCCTTCAAATTTAAGTAGGAAAAACAATGTTGTTGGGAACCGGAATAAATATGGAGGACAGAGAAGTACACACGTTGATGAAGTCAGTGTAAACTACTGATTATAAACTGAAAACTGAGTTGCTGTACAAAGAGGATCTCCAATCGGTAACGATTTCATATTGAATTTATGAACCGAGTTCATTATTGTCCAGCTTTTGCAAAACTTTGAGATTCGTTTTATCACATAGTTTTATTTCAGTAGAAATCATTTCGATAGAAAGAAGTACGAATAATTTTGTTCATTCTAACAAGCGTTGCACTTTTTCATTTGGTGTGCACAAGAAATAGTCCCGCACAAAGTTTAAATAGTAAAAGTATATTATACATTTTCGATAACTATAAATCAAAGAATAAGTGTCCATCCAAATAAGCAGAACTATTTACAAAAGAGAAAACATTTGTCAACATAAAATATCCAATTCGTGTGATGTCGCATTGTTAAATACGGTATACAATACCGGTTTGAGATAGCATAAACAACAGTGACAGTATTTACGTTTACATGCCACATCGCAACTAAATATTACAATGTTGTACTATTTTTAGGAAAAGAAAATTACTAGAAGCAGAAATACATATATTTACTGTAATGTATTTGTGACCGGATACTTGCAGTGTTTACTTTCGAACAATAGATTGTACAGAAGACGTAAACAAACCTCTTTTGAGTGGGATTTTCATTATATATGTACAACGTAAATATGTGTTTGGATAAAGTTCTGTCAGCTGGGGAGACCGGTTTCTGTCTACAATCTTCTGTCAACAAAGGTGAGTTTATTTACTTCAGTAAGTTCACATTTAAACCAAACTTGCATATACGGTTGATTCCTCACTACATACATACAGCCCATTCACACCCACCCCACTTCGTTATTATCTAACGAAAACTGGTAATTTTACTTGTTGTCACTGTTCTTGTCTTGGTAGTTTTGCCATATTTTATGTTATGGTGTATTATTAATGACATAGCAAACTCCTATGGTGATAAATTAGCAATATTGAAACAGACGAGACCATTTTTTCCCAATTTATTTTCGCGACTGGAATAAAACAAAAACAAAAAAAAAAAAATGCGGCCAAAACTGTTCAATGAAAACGACAAATTCCAAAAGGCGGGGTATAAACACGTTTACCCACGATCGCCGCCATGCAGTAAAGAGAATACTGTGCAATAATTTGATGGGCCTATGTGCACCAATCAGAATCGCATCATGTGACATTTTCACATGTATAATATCAAAAACATGAAAGTGCACACACTATAGGCAAAGTATACCGATTATGTGATTAAATAAAGGAATATTATCTATCCTAAAATAAATGATGAAGCTATTGAGGTAACTAATCAACGCAAATATTCTTTGAAAGTGACAAAATGAATAAGAATTAAACAAAGGATTGATATTGCTAATTACTGTAACTAACCAATATCTTATTAAATTGTCAACGGGTTTCAGTATTAGGTTTCTTAGCTCTCAAAACACGGATTCATGCATTTTTGCTGTAACGAGTTCATAAATCTAGGAAAATAAAATATTAATGGTAATTATTCGAAAAGGGTATATGGAGGTCTGACATAAAATCTACAATGCTGAATCATTTTATTCTGTTATACACGACAACGTGCCGTTAAATCTTTGTTTTTTCTCCTTTGAAAATGTTCTAACAACATGCACTCAGCATCGATAATTATGATATGACTTTGAAGTTTGCTGTATTCTATCAGTTAAATTGCCTCACGCTTTTATCACTAAAACGTTATATTATATCCAAACGAATACACGAGGGTACTATAAGATTACAATGGCTCGCATGTCGTTGTATGGCCCGTGAAGTTATGGTCGAGTGTACATCACAAATATCGAATCACTGACATAATGTCCATTACGAATATCGGTTTGGTCGTCAATAAAACTTGCCGTCCTCCGCCTCTTCTTTGTTCGTGTCTGTATTTGTTTTTTCAATGAAGGTTGAATAAATATTTCAGAATATTTACTCTTTATTATGTTATTGTTAACCTCCTTCCTCAGATCCATCGCAGTTAGAAAAGAATGGTACCAAATAAAGTTAAAACAGCACACGTTTTCGTCCACTTTTCGCAGTTCTTTGTGTGATTAGATGTGGATAAATAATAATTATCGAATGTTGTCAAAGAATAAGGCAAAGGAATATCATAAAACAAAATAAATATCGTATGGTACAGTTACTGCTTGTAAAAAAAATCTTGTTATCTCAAAATATAAGTCAATGTCGATTGATTAAGACTAGCTGATAATAATGATTTAATCCTCTGTACTCCTATGTTAATATATGCTTATCAAAGGGATGCAATAATGCATGCATGCGAAATTGTAGAGGCTTGTAATGATTTTGAATCAAATTTCCATAAAAGACCCGGTTGTCTTTACTTGTATCATATCGTTCCTAACACGAAAATGTGCTAAAGACACTTTCTTTAACTCTCATGATAAGATCATTTTCCCCTGTATATCAGTTTGATATTTAACACTGTTTGTATTTTTCCCCTCAGAAATCTACCTACATGCAATTCTTATGAGAATTACTGTTTGCTATGGAACAATATTGTTTGCTGTGGGATAATACTGTTTGCTATAGGTCATCGTTTGCAATGGGATAATAATGTTTGCTATGGGATATTATTATTTGCTGTGGGATAATAATGTTTGCTATGAGACAGTATTATTTGCTATTTTGTCAATCATATTTCTGTATAAAGTTGTTCAAAGGATATTTAAATGATATCAAGTAGTTCGTACTTTTGTATGGAACTTTTATGAGTTATGAAGATACAAATATATAATCATTGCTTGGAAGGCTTCTAAAAATTTCAAATATTAAAAGTCAATTCTAATTCTTGGTTGGTTAGGATTTTTGATCATTTTCAGGTGGAGGCCAAATGTTGTCATTAATAAGTCATGGTCGCTTCCATTATCTCATCTGTGACATTTCAAGTTCTAACGCAGATTCGTTTTTTCACCAAGATGTTTTGAATCTAGTTGTGATGTTGTCCATCTGGACTGTGCAAGGTCCATATTCTATATGCTTTGTGAGGGCCGAATATTTTGGTTAGCACACTATTAATGTAGGCAACAAACACGAAGAGCCTGAGTTCTATTTCATTTGTTCCTGCATTGCAGAAGGGTCCATTGCTTTCAAGCATTGATAGGTGGTAAATTTGTACTTATGACAACTATTGGCAGCCAAGACACCGACCTCGAATTCTTAACATTCAAAACAGCTGTAACTAGCAAAGCCAGAGAGACTATTGGAAAATATCCAAACAAAGAAACCTTGAGTCACAACAAGTTTAGTTGAACTTTGCTAAAAGTTGACAGGAAAAGAGAAAACGAGATCATGAATGAGCTAGAAGATACAGAGAGATAAACAACATGATCAGGAAGAGCATGAATAAGGCAAAGGAATCTTGTTTTAAAAAATAGAATTCTGCAATTTTCGAAGACAATCTGAGTAGAAATGATTGCAAAATGTCTTATTAACTGATGAAACATCTCACAACCCATAAACAAGGGAAAACTGACCACCATCCAAGAAAAAACAGGAAAGTACCCTCACAGAAGATCAAGAGATCCTTAAAAGCGATGAACAAAAGACTGCTCAGAATTGTACAGTTATAAGAACTAAGGAGATCCAGCAGTACTAAACTACTTTCAGGTGGATGAAATCGATGCTAACCCCATTCTTCGTGAAGAAGTAGAAATTGCAGTTCGGTCACTGAAGAAAGAAACGTCAGCTGGCGTTGACAACATATAAGTAGAGCTCATTCAAGCAGGAAGAGAAGAGATGGTCACATTCTTGACAACAATATGCAACAAGATGAATGGCCAAACTGAATCCTTGATTATCGTGCGTCCCAATAAAGAAAACATATAGTTATGCCAACGTACAGAACCATCAGTCCGATCATTCACCCAAGCAAAGTCATGATGAAGATACTTCTCAACAGACCAAGGCATCAAGCAGAGAAAATGATTGCTAAAGTACATGGAAGGCTTCTAAGCAGGAATGAGCATCACATACCAAATCTTCAATATGAAACGTCTTTGCGAGAAATACCTTCAACATCTGCAGAATCTTTACCATGTCTTTATAGATTTCAAAACGGCATTTGATAAGGTATGTCATGTTGCTTTATGGGCTACAATGAGAAAGTACAACATCAGCTCAAACCTGGTGCAAATTATTTAGCACCTCTATGACAAAGCCATCAATGTTGTCCTCATCAACGGCAGCGGAGGAGATTGGTTTTGAACAACAATTGTCGTCATATAAGGAAGTATTCAGTCACCTACACTTTTGAACATTTTCCTGGAAAGGATCTCGGTGAAAGCCATGCGTGACCACAATGCCACTGTCAGTATCAGAGGAAGAGCAATTATCAACATTCGCTTTGCAGATGATATTGATAGTTTAGCAGGAGAGGAAAAAGCACTGGCTGAGCGCATCGACACAACCTAACCAGGAAACTAAATGGCGATTAGCGCAAAAAGAAAACTAATGACAAACAATCTAGTTCAGGTCAGTGGTCGGAAGCTGGAAAGAGTCGCGAGCTTCAAGTATTTGGAATTAGTTATCACAGATGAGGGTTCCAAGCTAGAACTACTTTGCAGGATTGCCCAGACAACAGCAGCAGTAACATAGCTGAGACCAGTATGAAAATATACCAACATTGATTTTGGTTCCAAAATCAATTTGATGCGCTAGATTGCCATATCCATCCTTCTGTGTGATTGTGAAACATGGACACTCACATCAGATCTAGAACGAAGGACTCCATCCCTTGAAATGAGATGTTATCTCAAGATCGTGGGCATCTTATACATTGATCATGTAGCCAACGAATAAGTCCACAACAGGGTCCAACGAACCATCGGATTCTATGAAGACCCCTTATCACTGTGAAAAAAATGTAAACTGATGTGGTACAGTCATGTGTCAGGATCATCAGGACTGGCAAAATCAATCTTGCAAGGCACATTGAGAGGGTGCAGAAGTAGAGGCAGACAGAAAGAGAGGTGAGAAGACAACATTAAGCAGAGGACAGGTATGGGATTCGTTTATTCCCAACTAGCAGTAGAGAACATGGAAAGATGGAGAGAACTGGTTGCAAAGTCAACTGTGGTGCCCCAACGAACTATTGGGTTAAGGGTTTGATGATGATGATGATGAGGAGGAGGAGGAGAAGGAGGAGGAGGAGGAGGACGACGACGACGATGATGATGGTGGTGATAATGACGACGACGATGATGATGATTATGGTCGTGATGGTGATGACGACGACGGTGATGATGATGAAATTTACAATCATTAACTTTCCCTTTTGAGAGGTAAAAGAAATTAACCCCAGTGGAGAAAAAAAATATTCGCATAGGTCTGTACATTCTGTATCTACTCCTTTGTTAGTATATTCTTCGCAAGATTCAATGGTCACCATGATGAATTAAGTTATACATCTTTATGAATATATTTTATACTAACTTAAAGACATATGATATTAGAATTGGAAGATGTTATCAGGAAGAAATGTGTATTACAGACAAAGCATTTTCGCTACTGAAAATGTTAATTTTTTGTAGAAATCATCTATTCTTTGAGATTCTAGTTAATTTCAAACAAAAGGTTATATTTATTTCACTTTCATAAATATGCGAGTTCTCTTATGGACAACTCACAGAGTTGTTACGTGCTTAGGCTCGAATAAACAGTAACATAGAAAGAGTGAAAATAACAAACTTGTAAAACTTAATAAACAATTTATTGAGCACAAATATTTTCCAGAAAAGAAAAATAAACTTACGGTTTTAAGAATCAATTCCAAAATTAATCCAAAAATAATTCAAAATATTATCCACTAGAGAAATTGCAAAAGTCCTGGTAATAAAATGTCCAAATAATTCCAAGTTTGAATCTTAGTGAAGTATCCAAGATGGAAGAACTCATATAAATTACACAGTGTATATGATATAATATATTGTTATACACCGGAAAGAGCGTCTGCTATTATATTATCTTTCACATTGATGTGCCGGATGTCAAGACTATATTCCTGCAATAACAAACTCCACGTTAGTAATCTATTGGTTTAACTTGTGCATGTCCCACAATATGTCCTAAGAAAGTCACACTTACACGGCAGAACTAACTTTTAGATAAATTAGCTGTCAAACATACATCAGTGAGTCTGTCAAAGAATTTTCGAATGTTGCTAGATGTTCTATCCAGGTGTCGTTGTAGATGATGACGTCATCTATATAGGCATCTCAAATTTCTAGACCAGAGGTGATCATATTCATAAGACGTTGAAATGTACTTGGTGACCCTTTCATCCCGAATGGTATTACTTTATATTGGAAATAAGTGCTCATATTCAAATAATAACTCTTTCAGTTCATTTGTTTCCTGCACTTGCAAATGTGAAAGTTTCTGGTCTAGATCTTTCATAATTTCTAAATAACAAAGATTCGTCATTTCAATATCAGTAGAATCTGATGATATTCTTTCACTGAGTGGGACAGGTACAACTAAATTAACTACATGTTTAACATGGCTATCTCTTTCTATATACTCTTTTAGCATGTTTATATTGCAGAGTTGTTTTTGTTTGCGCCTCCCAGGAGTATTTATGATGTTATTTAAGTCATTAATTTTCCTGTCAACTGTGTAGGGACCATAATATTTGGCCTAAAGAGGATTTTGTGGCATTGGTAAGAAAGCCAGGACTCTATCACCAGGCTGAAAACTCCTTTCTCTCGATTTTTTATCATATCTTGATTTCATTTTAGATTGAGCAGAGTGCAGATTTGCTCTTTTTGTAATTCAATTTGCCTTTATTTTTCTCTTTCTTCTCTCTCGCTCTCCTCTTTGTCATATTGTAATTGTTTTTCTTTCTCCCTTTCCTGTCTCTCTCCCTTCTTTTTCATATTGTAATTGTCTTTCTTTCTCCCTTTCTTGAAATTCCAGCTTCTTCAACTCTAATTCCATCTTGAATTTTAATTCTAATTTCTTTATTTTTATGTCAGAGTCTGATGCAGACTTACTGACCGAAATCAAAGCACTTTTATCCAAAACATTCTTTTCTACCAAATATTGGACCAAAATCTTTATGATCTCTTG
>JAQISU010001242.1:8435918-8560918 GCA_029339505.1 Unio delphinus | reverse complement strand
AGTTTGCTTTACAGCCCAAAATTGTTAAAACAACTGAACACAAAATACTAAAAAATATACCATGAACAAGAAGACTTCTGAATTTCCACCATATCCTATATAAGGGTCTTTAAGAGTTAAAGAAAAATTTACCTTTTTATACATTTCAGTCACAGATGCTGCATATGACAGTAAGAATATATATTTTGGCTTGTGCTCAGGATTGAGATGACTGTGTGGTTTAAACAATGCATCAATTAACAGGTCTGAAAAGAGAAAGATGAATTTAGAAATACTGTTTCAATTTAAATGTGACATGCCACAGAGATTTAGTAATATCATCAGATTTAAATCATGCCTTACTGATTATTTCCATGTGATTCCCAAGATGAAATTAGTTAAACAAGGAAAAATAACTTTAATAATTCTTTCAATCTGAGTATGTATGGAATTCAGAGGAATCTTAAATAAATAAAACAAGTTACTGTTAGACTGATAGCATTTTCACTTGATACAAGATGGACCTTGTTACCAAATTTACGCCAAGCAGTGAGTCAGCTAATTCAGATTCATATTTTTTAAAAATACAGAACCATGTTTAATATCAATCAAATCTCACTAATATAAAATAAAATTCCTTGACACTAAATGAACTTTGTATTGCAAACTTGGCAACAAACGACAAGTCAAAATTTTATGCTGAACCTTCCATTAGAACTGAGTATAACTAATCTTTAAAAAAAAACATCCTCTCAACCAAAAAAGAAAATATATCTCCAAAATGTGATAAAAATCTAGAGGTCTGGTTAAGTGGTATATTGGCACATTTTAGGCATATATACTGACTAAAATGTATAAAGAAATCAATTATAAGTAAATTATGGTTCTCCAATAATTCTTACCTGATCACATTTGTGTTACAAAAATAAGCGTGCTACCTGCCAAATCCAGTCTTCCTGAAAACAGACAGGGGAAGAAATCTTCCCATTACCTCCCCTTGATTGTTGCTAGGTGTGGCCAGTTGTAAGTTGTGGAGGCTGCTAGCCCTCATTGGAAACATGGAAGGGTTTCATCATAATGTGATCAGGTAAGTTAAATCACTTAAAAATATGCTTTCTCCTTTTAATACTTTCCATGATCATAATAACATTAGAAGAATAGAAAATAGGAACAAGGAATATTATGCATCCTACTTTAACCACATGCACCTTTTCAGTGAAAAATATTTGGATTCCCAGAGAGCCCATTCTCCTCACTTGAAAGCAGCACATTCAAAGGTCATGTGACCCAGACAGTTATACTCAGCAAAAAGGAGAATTATTTAATTCTTTTTGCTGATAATAATACCTGACTATGAAGCAAATTACTGAATTCATTTTACTGATAACAATACCTGGCTATAAGTAGAATTAGTGAGTTCTTCTTACCAATAAATTGTACACAGTTAAGTAGCAAATTATAGAATTCTTCATACTCATCTTGAATGCAGTAACTGGGCACACTAGATAACTTTGTCTCTGCAAAGCTAAATATCGAGATATAAACTCAAGAACGTTTACTGCACATGCCAACCAATAGGTTCTATTAGGTTTAAGACTGAAACTTTGTATTTAAAGAAATTGCTCTAATTTCTTGAGCTGAAATTAATTTGAGATTTCGGAGTATGCTGAATGAATATCCATCTTCAACCATGATGAAATGGCTTATGGGTAAGTTAGTCTATGACGACTCTTTGATTGTCCACCAATGGCAGCCTATTCTTGACCATAAAACTTGGCTTCAACTTGGGTCCATTCATGTAACTCACCCTGCATGCTAAAGCTAAAGCTATCTGAAAGCATGTTTGTATGACAGAAGAATCATCGAAGTTCCGACAAAAGGCTCCAACTGAGATGAATTCAGGCATGTCAATATGAAACTTACAATTATATAATCAAATAGTGGAAGGCCTTTACATTGGGAGATTCTCTCTACAAAGGTTGGAATTCAGGTTTACAGAGCTCTCCTGACTTTAGTCAGGCAGCACTTTGTCAATTTTCTCAACAGCAGTCTTAAAAGTAAACTCCGTCCATTCCATTTTCGAATCTGAGTAAGAGGTATTCTCACCCTCACTGTGCAAGTTATCCTGAGTATGACATACATCAATGTTTGTATGAAACATCCATGGTTGCACTGACAAGGCATGGTCAATGTCCATAAAAGAAGAAGGGTATCCCATGGGATAAGCTATTTTTATAAATGACTCACTGGTTGAAATATTGCCAGTATGGATGGTCAGTGCTGGTTGGTTGACTCAACTGCTGGCTGGATGATTGGCTTGTTTGCTATATGGCTATATTGTTTGCAATATGGCTGGCATACCTAGATTCAAGCAGGTAGTCAGCTGTACAGTCTGTTGCATGGTCAAAATTGGAAATGCACAAAACAGAACAGATGCAGCTGTCAGTCTGATTTCCATACAGCTTTGTATACAATGGCAGTACCAGCTGGTATTTGGTATGGCTCCCAGAAGTGATAGATCTGCAATCATAGTACAGATGGTTGTACAACAGCTGGAACAGCTATGTATAGTGCAGTGTATCCCCCAGGAGTGTAATACTGAGGGTCAAAAAAAAACCTTTGGTGTCAGAACTGGGGGTCAAATGATAAATGTGGGAGTCAAACATATGCTGACAAATTTTCATCTCACCCCTAATCTCTTGTACCTGAACATATGAAATTACAACATGTATTGCATGATCACTAAATCTCGTACTAAAATTAAAAATCAACAAACAAGCTCATAATCAAACAATCATTTTAATGATTCTGAAAGGAAGTTTACATTCTCACCATTGTTGTTTTTTTATTTTTTTCTAGAACAGATTTCTTGAAATTTGATGCAAGATTTTTTTGCAAACTGTTGCTTGTCAAAGTCAGGACATTTGGCTTCATATCTAACAAGCAGTTTCTCATGAATAGACTTCAATGAAAGATTGTTTCTTTTGAGTGATTGTCTTGCATTTTGTACAGAGAACCCTCTCTCACAAGGCACTCGCCCGAACACAAGTCAAGCATGTCATTCCAGTAGAACAGATAGTTGGTCTCTAAGCCTTTTTTTTTATTTTGACTTGACGGCGTTTGAGAACAGCTGTATTCTGCATTAACAATAAATGATACTTTTCCGTGCACCATAACTGCGTATGATTGGATGCACGCTATTGAGTGTTCTAAAGGATTTAACGCAGTGGATCATTAGAAGAGGATTATACTTACTGTCTGGGTACAAAGGTTAGTCTAAATAAATATATTAATTAATAGCGTGCAGTCCAATCATTGGCAGTTATGGTTCACGAACGTACCATATAGTGTTCATGCAGAATACGGCTGGTCTCAAAAGCCGTCAAGTCAAAATAAAAAAAAGCTTAGACACCAACTAGCTGGTCTAGTCATTCCAGCAGATGAATTGTATTCCATCCATGGGAATTCTTTCCTCCATTTATCCTTGAAATTACGCGCCACAGTTACTTTTATATATTCATCATCCTTCACCTTCTTTGCTGATGATTCTTCATGGTTTTCTTCTGGGGGTCTTTTTCTACTTAGAAAAGTATCAATGCCACTTTGCTTGCAAGACATGCTGCTGAGCTTGAAGGAAATCACGTCATCACGAGATTAGGGGAAGCTATTCCATCATAATAAAGCCTATACATGTACTAGAACCAGACGGGTATGCGCTCGCGAGATATGGGGAAGCTACTCTGTCATAACAGCCTACACTCAATCTCGGTCATGATGCCATCGTTCATTAACTGCATTTGAGATTTAACACATCACAGCATTTACAACCTCTGCGTCAAAAATGTGCATGGCAATAAAACGTGTGCGTCAATTTTTGGGAACGTGCGTCTCTGATGCACAACTGTGCGTAAAGGGAAACACTGGTATAGTGAATAAGGATATTGAACGGATCATCAAAATCAATTTAAAACAATCTATGCATCCTCACTGAAGACCATGGTCGGCCATGCAGGTAGAGTTGCAGCCACTCAGGTTATCTAGAAATGGTAGGGCCCTCCCAGATAAGGTTCAAATTATTACTGGATAGTGACAAATATAAGGACATAACTTGCTTTTTGTACCAACTAAAACATCTGTATTCACAGTAGAGTTTGATAACAAACCTGAGCCCAGCCCCTGCATAGCCCCTTGTTCTTCCAATTTGGCAGATATGATATTTTGCTCTTGGCTATGTCTATGTCTAACTTTGGGGGAGGGGCTGGGGGATCACCATGATATCACCCCATATGCTGACTATGAATGCCATCTTATGGTGAAGAGTCAATGTCACATTTATTGAGATGAAAATTCATGTCTTTCCTTATTTTCATCGCTACTCCTCAGCAACGCAGACCAGACATTTTTTTTATTTTAAAGACCCGTTAGAACATGAGGCATGTTTCATGAGTCTCCTTGATTGTTTAAAACTTCTTACACTTGCTATATTTCATCTTCATTGTTTCAGTGAAATTACAAGAAAGAGTGTGTGTGTGTGTGATTTGGATTTTTAACATAGCTTTCATAATTTTTCACTCATACCTCTATAATGTCTGCATAAAGACAGTTTACTGTGATATCTAGCACTGAGACATCAAGCCGCAGACATATAGCATGATGTCCTACCCATTTACATTATCCTGACACCATGCCAACCAGTCCTAACACTAACCTCCTAATGTTGAGCGCCAAGCTAGGCAGATATCAGTACCATTTTTTAAAGTCTTTGGTATGACTTGACTGGGGATCAAACCCATGATCTCTCGCATCTAAGGCGGATTCTCTAACCACTAGGCCACCCGCGTGGTCAGACCCACTGGAAAAGTTGCGTATTGGTTATCATTTTAAGTTTATTACGTACCTAGAAAGGCTGGGACTCGAATCAGATCCACTGGAGGAGGGGGGTATTGGTTATCATTATACATCTTATACAGCTGAAATAAAATCAAAATATCTCCATTATATACAAGTGTCTTCTTCCAAGATACATACATCTCTTTTAAATTAATACAGATGACAATTTTATATGAGGGGTATTTTCAAAGTTATGAATCTCAGTGCTATGTACATCAAAGTTCTTTATTAGTTCACAGTACATCAGTGCTTCCCCTCAAAGTGCTCCTTATGCATTTATATAGTGTCTCAGTCTCATTATCCACTTTTGAAAGCCATTTTTAATCACTTTTTGGCATGTTGTTCATAAACTGGAAAACTGCCCTTCTACCCATATGTCAGTTTTCAAATCTTCTGCCTCCAGTAAATCTTTAATAATATAATTCAGCTACACCAGAGCTGTAAGGAGGATGTAAATGTGGATGATCTGCCCCTTGAGGA
Organism: Unio delphinus; assembly: GCA_029339505.1. NCBI lineage: Eukaryota > Metazoa > Mollusca > Bivalvia > Unionida > Unionidae > Unio > Unio delphinus. Next base: position 8,555,569 of record JAQISU010001242.1, on the reverse strand, counting down.
TTCTGTCATGATGTCAAATTTATGCATCAAATAGATGTAGTGGGCAGATGGAGACATCAGGAACTGATGAACTTACAGGAGGTTGTGTTCCAAAACTTTGGCAACACTAATCACAGATGCTAATCACAGACTACATACATCTCTTTTAAATTAATACAGATGACAATTTTATATGAGGGGTATTTTCAAAGTTATGAATCTCAGTGCTATGTACATCAAAGTTCTTTATTAGTTCACAGTACATCAGTGCTTCCCCTCAAAGTGCTCCTTATGCATTTATATAGTCTCAGTCTCATTATCCACTTTTGAAAGCCATTTTTAATCACTTTTTGGCATGTTGTTCATAAACTGGAAAACTGCCCTTCTACCCATATGTCAGTTTTCAAATCTTCTGCCTCCAGTGAATCTTTAATAATATAATTCAGCTACACCAGAGCTGTAAGGAGGATGTAAATGTGGATGATCTGCCCCTTGAGGATTCTGTCATGATGTCAAATTTATGCATCAAATAGATGTAGTGGGCAGATGGAGACATCAGGAACTGATGAACTTACAGGAGGTTGTGTTCCAAAACTTTGGCAACACTAATCACAGATGCTAATCACAGACTATGGTCTTCTATAACATGGGTCATCTTCCATTGATACCAATCACAGACTATGGTCTTCTATAATATGGGTCATCTTCTATTGATACCAATCACAGACTATAGTCTCCTAGAACATGGGTCATCTTCCACTGATACCAATCACACACTATGGTCTCCTAGAACATGGGTCATCTTCCATTGATACCAATCACAGACTATGGTCTTCTATAACATGGGTCATATTCTATTGATACCAATCACACACTATGGACTCCTAGAACATGGGTCATCTTCCATTGATACCAATCACAGACTATGGTCTTCTAGAACATGGGTCATCTTCCATTGATACTAATCACAGACTATGGTTTTCTACAACATACATTATCTCCATGGATTCATGAACATATTCAAAATCCAAACCACCCCAGAACTGAGGGATATGACAGAGATTTGCATCTGCAAGCTTTATTCAATCCTTGATATCATTTGTAGAGTACACTAAGAGCACCCATATTTTAAAGAATGCTATTTCCTGAATTGTTTTCTTTCTCTAGCATTTATATATCACTGTCATATACCTATGTTACATCACATTTATATATCACTGTCATATACCTATGTTACATCACATTTATATATCACTGTCATATACCTATGTTACATCACATTTATATATCACTGTCATATACCTATGTTACATCACATTTATATATCACTGTCATATACCTATGTTACATCACATTTATATATCACTGTCATATACCTATGTTACATCACATTTATATATCACTGTCATATACCTATGTTACATCACATTTATATATCAGTCATATACCTATGTTACATCACATTTATATATCACTGTCATATACCTATGTTACATCACATTTATATATCACTGTCATATACCTATGTTACATCACATTTATATATCAGTCATATACCTATGTTACATCACATTTATATATCACTGTCATATACCTATGTTACATCACATTTATATATCACTGTCATATACCTATGTTACATCACATTTATATATCACTGTCATATACCTATGTTGCATCACATTTATATATCACTGTCATATACCTATGTTACATCACATTTATATATCACTGTCATATACCTATGTTACATCACATTTATATATCACTGTCATATACCTATGTTACATCACATTTATATATCACTGTCATATACCTATGTTACATCACATTTATATATCACTGTCATATACCTATGTTACATCACATTTATATATCACTGTCATATACCTATGTTACATCACATTTATATATCACTGTCATATACCTATGTTACATCACATTTATATATCACTGTCATATACCTATGTTACATCACATTTATATCTGTAGGTGTCTAGTGTGCTGCATGAACAGCTGCAGAATAATTTTTGCCTGTTATTTTGTCTATTGATTAACTCTAATATATTCACAGATTCCATGAAACAAAAAATTATAACAAAGTATTCAAAACTTTGCAAATACCCCTCACATTACAAGTGTATGATGTCGATCTTGCGACCATTTCCCTACTAATGACCTTAACCAAGTGATGAGCTAGGGACCTGACAAATGTATGACACTGTGTGAACCTGGGTAAAGTTTAATCAAAATATTTATAGAGGTTTAAAGGTAACAGCCTGGATAAGGGAACAGCCTGGCACTTATTTTTCTCTTGCTTTGACCTTGGCCTAGAGGATAATGATACAACAGAATATATGAGACGCTGTCTCATCAAAATATTCAACAGGCTAAACTTTTATTTTAAAATAATTGATTCCAAATTTTTACCCATATAAGGACAGAGATCATTGATTTATGTTTTCCCTTGTTGTGACTATGACAATAAGTCTCAAAGATGACAACAACATGTGACACTTGGAACAAGTGTACCAATAATAAAATTACATTTTTCTTTAATGTGACCTTGCCCTTTAAGCAGCGGGTAACATCTAAGGTACACAAGATATCATCTAGTCCTGGTATTTATTTGGGAAGGGTTTATAAAAAAAAAAAAAAAGCAACACTCCAACCATTAAAAAGTTATGGTCCAATCATTACAAAGTTTAGGGCCAAGTTAAGACTACCTTACAATGTCCACATACAATGAGAATATCAGCTTAAAAGACTTGATAAGGTAGCCAATAAACTTCAAGAAAGCTGCATCACAAGACGATAATGTATGCAATAAAGTGTAATTAAGAATATATTATCATGTCAATTACTCCACTCCCATGAAAATTCCCACAAAAACAAGTTTATGTTCCCTGCTTACACTGGTGAAATCACCAAAAGTGTGAAATTATGAAATTTGGCTGTTACCTTTGTTGCTTGTCTCTATTTACCAGTGTAGAGCTTTCTGTTGTTTGCAACCCCCAAAATTGAAACTGCTTAAAACTCAAGATATCTTAATCACACACAGAGCTTTGATTTTGTAAAAAAATTCTACTGTTGTTTAGATTTGATTTGTACAGCTGGCTAATTCCAACTGAAAATGATTTGCTAGTTTCATACTGCTAATTTTTGCAAGCATGTGTGTTTTTTTATTTTAAGTCTATTATAATTTATCAATTTTTGTAATCAGGTTATTTTATTATTACATGGAAAATGTGCACACTAATTACTTACAATGGTTATTACATGGAAAATGTGTAAGGAATTACTTACAATGGTTATTACATGGAAAATGTGTACAGGAATTACTTACAATGGTTATTACATGGAAAATGTATAAGGAATTACTTAAAATGGTTATAACATGGAAAATGTGTAAATGTGTAAATGTGTAAGGAATTACTTAAAATGGTTATAACATGGAAAATGTGTACAGGAATTACCTAATCTGACTATAACATGGAAAATGTGAACAGGAATTACCTAATCAGACTATAACATGGAAAATGTGTACAGGAATTACCTAATCAGACTATAACATGGAAAATGTGAACAGGAATTACCTAATCAGACTATTACATGGAAAGCGTGTACAGAAACTGTAGACTTAATTAGGTTATTATATGGAAATTATGTACAGGATTACCTAATCAGACTATTACATGGAAAATGTGTACAGGAATTACCTAATCAGACTATAACATGGAAAATGTGAACAGGAATTACCTAATCAGACTATAACATGGAAAATGTGTACAGGAATTACCTAATCAGACTATTACATGGAAAGCGTGTACAGAAATTACCTAATCAGACTATTACATGGAAAATGTGTACAGGAATTACCTAATCAGACTATAACATGGAAAATGTGAACAGGAATTACCTAATCAGACTATAACATGGAAAATGTGAACAGGAATTACCTAATCAGACTATAACATGGAAAATGTGAACAGGAATTACCTAATCAGACTATTGCATGGAAAGCGTGTACAGAAACTGTAGACTTAATTAGGTTATTATATGGAAATTGTGTACAGGATTACCTAATCAGACTATTACATGGAAAATGTGTACAGGAATTACCTAATCAGACTATAACATGGAAAATGTGAACAGGAATTACCTAATCAGACTATTACATGGAAAGCGTGTACAGGAACTACTTAATTAGGTTATTATATGGAAATTGTGTACAGGATTACCTAATCAGACTATTACATGGAAAATGTGCACAGGAATTACCTAATCAGACTATTACATGGAAAGCATGTACAGGAACTACTTAATTCTGTTATTATATGGAAAATGTGTACAGGAATTACCCTAATCAGACTATTACATGGAAAATGTGCACAGAAATTACTTAATTTGGTTATTACATGGAAAATGTGTACAGGATTTACCTAATCAGAATAACATGGAAAATGTGAACAGGAATTACATACAATGGTTATTACATGGAAAATGTGTACAGGAAATTACCTAATCTAGACTATTACATGGAAAATATGTACAGGAACTAATTAGGTTATTAAATGGAAAATGTATACAGGAATTACCTAACCAGATTATTACATGTAAATTGTGTGCAGGAACTAGTTAATTATGATATTATATGGAAAATGTGTACAAGAATTACCTATTCTGACTATTACATGGAAAATGTGTACTGGAATTATGTAATCAGACTTTAACAGGAATTACTTAATCAGGTTATTACATGGAAAATTATGCAATCTGGCTATTACATGGAAAATGTGTACAGGAATTACTTACAATGGTTATTACATGGAAAATGTGTACAAGAATTACTTACAATGGTTATTACATGGAAAATGTGTACAGGAATTATTTACAATGGTTATTACATGGAAAATGTGTACAAGAATTACTTACAATGGTTATTACATGGAAAATGTGTACAAGAATTACTTACAATGGTTATTACATGGAAAATGTGAACAGGAATTACTTACAATAGTGATATCTGCTGGATTTAGAGCATTTCTGGATAACATTGATGACAAAGCCTGACAGGCACGAGGATATGCTGCTGCCCCACTGAGAGCCAGGGTAATTGGTGTTACATCGAGCCCTCTGTAAAAAAAATCAGTGCAAACAAGTAGTATGTGATTCAGATATAAAGGAAAAACAACTTTAAAAAGCACTTGTAAACAGTGGAAAAGTATATAAATGTAAAAGAATTTCCAGAAATATAATGACTTATGTTACATGACAAATCTGCTAAGAGTGTGCCCAACCACATATTAAAAAATACAGACATACCAGTCATGGAATAGTTCCAGACCATTATCTTAATTTTCTACACACCAGTGGATTCCTCTCAAATCCTATTATCTTTGAGTAAAAAATGCATATTATGAGAACTTAAATTTTTGTGAGTCATTCCATTCAATGAAAACAACAGAAAAACTGGATAATATACAAAGGAACAGTCTGTATCTCAAATTTATATTGACATGCACTTTCATAAATACCAAGATTTTAATCAAATATATGCATACATCCTTTCTGCAGAAAGTACATAGAAAACAAGCTTAATTACACTGCCTAAAATAAAATTGTATAGTTTTTTTCAGTGTTCTTCTATGAATGCTATCAAAACAAAAAGATATCAATAATCAGGGATTAGGCAGTAAAACAAAGTCAATGAAAGCAAACAAAGCTTCAATCTTTTACAAATGTTCACTGTTCTGCTGAAATGGTTTCACGTTCTCAACCATCACAACAATGATGATATAGTGGTCAAACAGCAGTACAATCTGGTACATTGCATGCCTGCCTGATCCTAAGGAGTCTTCTGTTTGCTGACCAGATTTGGACACCAAATGAATACTGTACTTTATCTGATGCATTTTAGTGGGCATTATTAGAAGGTGGTAGCTCTCTTGGATGTGTTCAAAGCATAAGGCAGGTACAGAATGTTGTGTCATTTAAGTGAAAAAGGGATCATACCACTGTTTGTGATAGCCAAATGCTACTCCCTGATTTATCTGTCTCAACCCTGTCTATTTATCAACCATATTCAAAGATTTAGAATAATAATAATAATAATAATAATAATAATAATAATAATAATAATAATAATAATAATGAGGACTTTGTATAGTGCCTTATCTTTAGAAGCTCTAAGTACTTTACTACATCTATAATGATATGACTACAACAACAACAAAAACACACCATGAAATTATAAAACATAAAAATGCTGAAAATATTTAAGGTAGGAAACATTAGAAATTTAAATTTGTCCTTGCAGTCGAAAAAGGTGAGTTTTAAGAGCACTCATGAAAAGGATCACTGTGTCTTTGTGTCGAATTTCAATGGGCAATTCATTGCACGTTGCTGGGCCTTGGTATGCAAAAGAATGTTGTCCATATGGCTTTGTTTAAATGGTGGGAATAATGAGTACACAATAATCAGAAGAGGAACGTAAGTATCTTGCTGGTGTGTACACATGGGTGAGGCCACATAAGTATGCTGAACTGGAGTTCGTGAGCGAAACATAGCACAGAGAACAATTTTTTTATTCTGGATTGAATGGATAGCCAGTGTAGGGTACAAAGCAGTGGGGAGATATGCTCTGATCGTGATATTCTAAGGACGATCTAAGCAGCTATATTTTGAACTTTTAAAAGTTTCTGGAGTAGATATTGAGAAGAACCAGACAGAACTGAATTACAAAAGTCCAGTCTTGAAAGTACTAAGGAACACATAAGTGTTTTAGTGGCATCAATTGAAAGATATTTGCAAATGGAGCTGATGCGTCTCTGCTCTAAATATGTAACCTTGCATATGTTCATGACATGTTGATTGAGAGTTCTGCTGCAATGTGAGGGTATTGTCTGCAGTAACACCTAGGTTTTGTTTTGTTTTTGTTTTTTATGGTGTAACGCCATTTTTAAGCACAATATAGGCTATACATGGAGGCCAGTATTAATGGTGGAGGAAGAACCCAGAAAACCCCCAGAAAGAACCACCCACGAGAACCTACTGGCAAGCTTTCTCACATAACTACATTAGCCGAATCTTAGACTCGAACCCACGCAGACAGAGGTGAGATGGCAGTGATCCATAACGGACAGCGCTTTAGACCACTCAGCCACTCAGGGCCCCCCCCTAGGTTTTGTACTGACTGTGTGAATTTAATGTTGGTGTTGCTAATATTTATTATTTTAGGTAAATGATGTAAATGAGAAAGTCATTGTGTTGTGATCAGAATGGCTTCAGTTTTATCATCGTTTATCTGCAGCTTGCTACATGTCATCCATGATTTCACATCAGAAATGCACCTCTCTACTCATTGGATGGTAGCATCAACTTCAGTTGGGTGGCTATATTTGTATATTTGGGTGTCAACAGGGTACAATTGGTGAGTTTAGTTTGTTTTGTTTGTTTGATTAGGATTTTTATGTAGCTTTAACAATTTTTTAGCCATATCGCTATCGTGTCTGCAGTGAGGCAGTTTATAGTGATGTCTAGCACTGGGGCATCATGCTGCAGACATGTAGCATGATGTCCCACCCAGTTACTTTATCCTGACACCAGGCCGACCAGTCCTAACACTAACTCTTAATGCTGAGTGCCAAGTGAGGTAGCTGTTAGTACCATTTTTGTAAGTCTTGGTACGACTAGGCCAGGGATCGAACCACAAGGCCACTGGAGCAGTTACAATTGCTGAGATACTGGATGATGACCTATGACTCTTGAGAGCGACTGAGTGTATAGAATGAAGACAACAGGTCCAAGAACATACTTCTGTGGAACATCACAACATCTATCAAATGGGCTAGAGTATATTCCATCTGCAGATACAATTTGTGTCCTGTTGACTAAGTAGGACTTGAACCACAATATGACTGTATTTTGAATGCCAAATACATGCTGGAGACGGTGAAGTAATATATATGAATTCATATATATGTATTTTGAATGCCAAATACATGCTGGAGATGGTGAAGTAATATATATGAATTCACACATATGTAGACGACATATTGATTCACACACATGTAGATGAGCTGGATAACTTGTTTGATAACAGTGTTTGCATGTTTTTTAGATGCTAGCAAGGCATTTGAATAGGTCAATCACTAGACACTCTTTAAAAAGTTGATTGATATTAAAATACCTGTCAACATAGTTCATACTTTAGTTAACTGGTATGGGAAACAGTTGTATTGTGTGTGATGGGGAAGTGTAATATCCAGCGCTTTCCATGTAACCAATGGGGTGCAGCAGGGGGGAATTATGTCCCCTTTGTTATATATATATATATATATATATATATATATATATATATATATATATATATATATATATATATATATAGATGAGTTAAATCGTGTAACTTAGGGTAATGTCTGCTATCAGTTAGTTACATGGATGAAATGTATTTATCAGTTAGTTACATGAATGAAATGTATTTTTCAGTTAGTCACATGGATGAAATGTATTTTTCAGTTAGTCACATGAATGAAATGTATTTTTCAGTTAGTCACATGGATGAAATGTATTTTTCAGTTAGTCACATGAATGAAATGTATTTTTCAGTTAGTCACATGGATGAAATGTATTTATCAGTTAGTTACATGGATGAAATGTATTTATCAGTTAGTTACATGAATGAAATGTATTTATCAGTTAGTCACATGAATGAAATGTATTTTTCAGTTAGTCACATGGATGAAATGTACTTATCAGTTAGTCACATGGATGAAATATACTTATCAGTTAGTTACATGGATGAAATATACTTATCAGTTAGTCACATGGATGAAATGTATTTGTTAGTTAGTCACATGGATGAAATGTATTTTTCAGTTAGTTACATGAATGAAATGTATTTTTCAGTTAGTCACATGGATGAAATGTATTTATCAGTTAGTCACATGGATGAAATATACTTATCAGTTAGTTACATGGATGAAATATACTTATCAGTTAGTCACATGGATGAAATGTATTTGTTAGTTAGTCACATGGATGAAATGTATTTATCAGTTAGTTACATGGATGTAAAGTATTTATCAGTTAGTTACATGGATGAAATGTATCAGTTATTCACATGGATGTAAAGTATTTATCAGTTAGTCACATGGATGAAATTTATTTATCAGTTAGTTACATGGATGTAAAGTATTTATCAGTTAGTCACACGGATGAAATGTATTTATCAGTTAGTTACATAGATGAAAAATACTTATCAGTTAGTTACATGAATGAAATGTATTTGTTGGTTAGTCAAATGGATCAGGGAGAGTTCCAGCTGCAAAGAGCTGTTCAAGATAACTAACAAACTAATGTCAAGGAATAAATGTACACCACTTCCAACTACCTTCTCTCCAGCAGACCTTCCAGACCAATTTGCAAATTTCTTCCGTGACAAAGTACAAACCATTAGAGATTCGCTTGAAAGCACAATTTCAACTGACTCGTCACCAAAAAGTTATGATGCAGAATTTCAGCAACAACCAATAGGAACATTTGAACCTGTCTCTATTGATTTAGTACGGACAATCGTGATGAAGTGTGCACCAAAGTCTTGTGAACTCGATCTGATTCCGACATCACTGCTGGTTGAGTGCTTAGACCCAATGCTGCCTTCACTAACTTATGTTATTAATATCTCTCTCTCATCGGGGGAATTCCCATCATTTTAAAAACTACCATTGTAAAGCCTTTGCTCAAGAAACCAACACTTGACTATAACGATTTAAAGAACTACAGCCCAGTTTCTAATCTCCCATACATATAAAAATCTTAAAAAAGGTTGTTCTAACCCAACTTGTATCTCATTTGAATTCAAACAGTCTTTTAACAAATGTACAGTCTGCATATCATCCTAGCCACGGTATGGAAACTACTCTTTTGAAAGTATTTAATGACATTCTCTCTGCTTTGGATAGTGTTAAGATTACAGTCCTCACCCTCCTGGATTTGTCTGCAGCATTCGACACAATAGACCATGATATATTACTTCACCGTCTCCAGCATGTGTTTGGTATTCAGAATATAGCCTTACAGTGGTTCAAGTCCTACTCAGTCAACACGACACAAATTATATCTGCAAATGGAATACATTACAGCCCAGTTGACATATGTTGTGGTGTTCCACATGGGTCTGTTCTTGGATGATTCTTTTCATTCTATACACTCAGCTGCTCTCAAGCGTCATTGATCATCACCCAGTGTCGCACCAATTGTACGCTGATGACACCCAAATATACAAGTCTAGCCACCCAACTGAAGTTGATGCTACCATCCATGAAGTAGAGAGGTGCATTTCTGATGTGAAATCATGGATGACATGTAACAAGCTGCAGATGAATGATGATAAAACTGAAGCCATTCTGATCACAACACAAAGATTTTCTCATTCACATCCTTTACCTCAGACAATAAATATCAGCAACACCAACATTAAATTCTCACAGTCAGTACGAAACCTAGGTGTTACTCTAGACAGTACTCTCACATTGCATCAACATGACATGAACATATGCAAGGCTGAATATCTTGAATTGAGACGCATCAGTTCCATTCATAAATATCTTTCAGTTGATGCCACTAAAACACTTGTGTGTTCATTAGTACTTTCAAGACTGGACTATTGTAACTCAATTCCTTCTGGTTCGTCACAATACTTACTCCATAAACTACAAAAAGTTCAAAACACAGCTGCACAGATCATCTTTAGAGTACCTCGATCAGAGCACGCCTCACCACTGCTCTGTACCATACACTGGCTATCAATTCATCACAGAATCAAACACAAAATTTGTTCTCTGTGCTATGTTTCACTGACAGACTCCAGTCCAACATACATATCCGGCCTCACCCATGTGTATACACCAGTAAAATACTTACGCTCTTCTTCTGACAATCGTATACTCATTGTTCCCAATGTGAAAACAATGTCATAAGGTCAACGTTCTTTTGCATACCAGGGCCCAGCGATGTGGAACAAATTGCCCATTGAAATAAGACACAAAGACGCAGTGGTCCCTTTTAAGAGTGCTCTTAAAACTCAGCTTTTTTGACTGCAGGGACAAACTTAAGAGACCTAATCATGTTTTGTACCTTACATGTTTTCCACATGTTTTTTTATGTTTTCCAATTTCAATGTTTTTGTCATTTGTTTTTCTGTAGTGTAGTCATCTCATTATAGATGGTGTAAAGCACTTAGAGCTTCTAAAGATTAGGTGCTATACAAAGTCCTCATTATTATTATTATTATTATTATTATTATTAAATGGATGAAATGTATTTATCAGTCAGTCACATGGATGAAATATACTTATCAGTTAGTTACATGGATGAAATGTATTTATCAGTTAGTCACATGGATGAAATGTATGTATCAGTTAGTCACACGGATGAAATGTATTTATCAGTTACATAGATGAAATGTACTTATCAGTTAGTTATATGAATGAAATGTATTTATCAGTCAGTCACATGGATGAAATGTATCAGTTATTCACATGGATGAAATGTATTTATCAGTTAGTTACAAGGATGTAATGTATTTATCAGTTAGTTACATGGATGTAAAGTATTTATCAGTTAGTTACATGGATGAAATATATTCATCTGTTAGTCAGTTAAATTAATCAAGTGCTGCATAGTATATATTTTTGCATTGGTTGTTTTTGTTTTGTTTTATAAAACAGCTGCAAGTACTGCAACAATCCATTTCAAGCTTGATCAACTACTGGTTGAAGGTATTGCTTCCCACTAAATTAGCAAACAAATATTCTATTGCCAATTTTCTGTTCGGACATTCGTGAAAAATCATTGTTCTTTCATTCATTTCAATTCTACCAACATTTAAAATCACTTAAAAAGTTATAGACTCCATTTAAATCTATCTAATTTAAGTTTAATTCTATTGGTGCCCTTTACATAATGTGTCATCGCCAATATATATTTAAAATAAAATAATCCATGGCCTTCTGAAAGTTTATATAGAAAAACCAGTTATGAGAAAACACCCTTCTGCCAACTAAAAGCAGTCTCTCAAGACAGGTGGTTTCTCATAAGGTGTGTGAAAATGGACTGGTTTCCAGGGTCAATAGTTACCATTGTGGAAGGAGAAAAAAATACCCATACTCACTGTAAATGTATCACATCCTTTTTTTTATATTAAATCTTGTTCAATATTGCATGCATTCCTCTCAAAATAACTTTATATAATAAAGATATACATCTATCAAGCAATGTGAATCAAATTTATATTTGAACATCACATGAGCATGTACATATATTAGTACATGTACATGTATATGATTTGTAAAATGAACAAAGGTAATATTTATCATATACATAAGGTGACTTCACATAGCCATAAATTTTAGAATTGTTTCAAATGTAACAAAAACCACAGTTAGATATGATGTATATATCTTGCTACTTAAATTACTTTTTTTTTAAAAAAGAAATCCACTATACTTCTTTCTTGACATTTTTACCAGCTGTTTGGTCAGAACACCAATGTTTAAGTTGGCTGCTATTTTGTGAGCAGTCTCCCCTTTTTCACTTCTTTCAATTACATTAAATCTTTATTCCAGTGTTAGAATTTTTCTTTTCTTCCTCAATGGTTCTGCCATCGTTATTAGTGCTGACGTAATAAAGACTAGATGTATTTCAGTTTTGATCAGGTTTGGGGGAAATGTGGAATAAGTATATAATATATACCAATAAATGAAACCAAAAGACAATATTAAATCATAAATAAACAATACATTTATTCTGAGACTAAGTTTAAATCACCAGCATTATAAAGTTTAAATCACCAGCATTATAACTCAATAAACAATGGTTGCGACCATTTGCATCCAGGTAAATGAATAGTGGCTTGGTGAAACACTAACAAAATAAAATAAAATCCATAAATATTTCTCACTTACTAGTATTAAAGACAAAGAGCTCATTCACCAACCAGGCATTACTGATTAACTGGAAAGACAAACAATGTACTTAACCCTACACTGAAGCCATTTCAAAAGATTTCTCATTCGGACATTAGGACTACCAGTGTTTGTGGGTTTTCACAAAGATAAAGAAAAAATACAAATCTCTAAAATGTCTGCATATGTCCATCATTACTTCCTTTGATGAAAAAGTGGTTAATCTTACTTGACTTCAGCACTACAATGGCAGTTAGTGACATGTACTTTAGACTGGTTTACCGCAGTTTACAAATGACACCATATGCTGGACTAGTAAATTTCACAAAACTGGTAACTAGCCAATTGTTTTTAACATTAGAACAATCTTTACTATTTATGTAGTCATTTGTTACAAAGGATTAAATGATGGTTTTTGGTGTTTATCTTGCTATATGGTTGTTCACTTGTAGTGTTATTTAATGTGCACTTTGTTTGCATACTACATCTATCCTGAGCTCTCATGTGTACAAAATATTATGTCAAGGTTAGTGGTGTCAATCTGTTTTTTTTTGCAGTGTGGTTGTTCACAGCATAGTCAAAATACATATTTTGCCAAGACATGACAGTCGCTAGTTGCGTTCAGCAGGTGGTTGCTCATGAAAGAGTGTTTATATAATAAAATCAATCCGTGCATTACGATTGTGGTCAGAAATGGCAGGTGGTCGCTCATAGCAGAGGTTGCTCATAACACTTTTACTTTAATGGAAAACCTATAACAAAAAAAAACCAACCTCAAAACCTTGGAATATTTGTAAAATAAATTTTGTGAACCAACCAGTACATTACTTACTTGTCATTAGCACATTTCTGCAATTCTTGGCAGAGGCGACGGATGTTGGACCCTCCTTTTTGCTCCTGGGCCAGAATATTCAACATTATCTGACTGTACAGGTACGTGTGCTCTCCATGACACACCATTTTCTGGTAGGTAAATTAATGCAAGATTAGACTACAAAAACCAATTACTGAATAAAAGGAAGAACTAAATAATTTTCAAGTTAGAACCTGGGTCAAAGATGATTCCTGTCAACTCTAAATCTACATGATGTCAAAAAAAAACTCTACAACCATCAATGTATTTTCAAACTCGTCAGAAAGGAAACAGCAGAGCAAAGTTGACCCTACTGTCATCATCCTTTCAAAGTCATGACAACACCAGATATATATAAGCCCAAACTCATTATTTTTAATATATATATGAATAGGCTTTTAACAGCATGTCAACACAATGCTGGCTATATAGTATAGAATTCAAGTTCTATTCTACAAATTTAGAAAGATTTTACGCATTTTGGTGCTCGGTAATAATCATTTGTTGCTGTAACCAGCATCTTTTTCTTCTTTTAATTAGTGCCTAGATTATCTGTATACTTTGTTCTAAAGGTTTGATATATGCTGACACAATACACATTGTTTAAAAGCACATGCTGTGAGGGACTGATTATTGTAATGTCTACAGTATAGATATTTGAGAAGTGCTTAAAAGTTTCTTTTCAAGAAATGTTATATAAAATGGTGTACGCTCATTGTGTATTGTGGACATAAAATTAAACATTCATTCAAATCACATCACAAGCTGCATGCATGGTAAAGTATATTTATCATGTGGACCAAGCTCTTAAGAATAATGTATTATGAATATTTCAATCAGCACTATCTAGTTTCTGATGTTGTCTATTCATACATTTCTGTGGGTATCAATTTATGTGGTTTTACAAAGAATGACATTTTTGTCAGTAGATGAATTCATGGACTGGGAAGAGATTCTATCACTTTCACTGATTGTTCACGGTCTTAAGAACTCATGGTTTTATACCAATCACAAAATTCACAAAATGGCCAAGTTTTAAGAATATATGGGAGAAATATATGAGTCATATAGAGTTCTGCTGTGTTCAAACATTAGCTCAATCAACAGGTACAACTTTGAGCACAAGAGTTCAATTTATTTTTCTCAGAGTGCTCTATTTAGCATCTCGGGTATGATCCTTGTTTTTACATTATCAGTTAGTTAAGAAATAAATTACATATCAAACACTTACAAATAGAAGTTGTCAAACCAACACAAAAAAATATCATGCTTCAAACCTGACAAAACCACTTCTGTCTTGTAATAATAATAATTTTCATCTCCTTAAAGAAAGACAAACATGTGATATATGATTGGTGGAATCTAACCGTAAACTCTGGCAGGTTTTTCTCCAGTGTATCTTCACCACCTTCTAGAAATGTTGTGATGGAGGTCCTCAAAACTCGGGAGAAAACTTCAATCTGATGACATGCTGTAGAAACAGTGGTTATCTCCCCTTGGTATCCAGCATCTGATATCAACTACAAAAACCATTGTAGAGTGGACATGCTGTTCATCTTTATTTTTTTCTTGTAATAATGACTCAATGAATTATCAAAAAAATTTTAAATAAAGTGGCAATTTAGAAATGCTTGACTCATCAAAATATGTCTATGATTAAAAGGTCAAATTGACTATTTACCACTAGCCATTTCATTTGTAAAATATAATATCTAACATAGGCATATAAAATACTTCTCACCTAAAAAAAAATATGCTTTGTCAGACATTCCTTAAAGAACATTTCTTAAAAAATGTACATTTTGAAAAAAGATTCCAAAATGTTGGTCTTGTATAAATGTCAATCTGATTAAAATCAGATTTATGCTGTTGTACACAAAGATCAGACAGTGACCGCTTAGGAAATATGTTCTGGTAACTGATGTCATTACCATAATGGCTTATTTTATCAATCAATAAGATGAAGTCTAATATCTTCACATCTGGAGACAGAGCAATGTAGATGAAGAGCATAACTGTGTACCGAATGATTTTGAATCACTTTCCGATTTTTTAAAGCTGCATATTTCTACTGGCTAATTCAAAGGTCACCAGTACATGACCCTTATGTGGTCATCGTCAGATCTTCACATAGGACAGCAGAGATCTGATTTTAATAAGATTGGTGCAACTGCTTGAAATGTCTTTTGATATGAAACCACAGATGTATCATAAAAGAATTAGAACTGAATTATATTTGCCAAATATTGCCTCAGCCACTTTTCTGTCAGTAACAATTTATATAACTTTCTTCATACCTTATCCACTAGTAGCTTACAATTAAATAGATTCAAAATGAAGCAAATCTCCTGCAATTCAAACTGGACAAATGGCCTCTTACTGTTCAAAACTTTAATTAGATGAAAATGATATGAAAAAGAATCCAGAATTTATCATCATATAAAGGTAAAAAGGACCATTAATATAATATGTTTTTATCTTTATAGCTGCATAACTAATATCTTTCACCTGAAAAGTAAGCCAAATCATTAATGTTGTACAAAAATTCTCAGACTGAAAACATGATTCTATTGTTTACCCAGAATTATTATTCACTGCATCTTTAAAAATGGTTTGTATCAACCATAAAACCCATGAAAACTGGTGAACCAACTTTTTAACAAAAAAAGCTTCAATGATAATATATCCCCAGTTATAGTATATTGGGAATGGTTCAACCAAATCATACATCCTACCCTTACAAGCAAACAAGATGTAAATAATGTCATTTGACTTGTTTAGTATCAAGTATTAAAATGTATTCAGCTTACAGAGATGCAATCATACAAGAGTGGTCTCCCATTGGATTGACTAGTGATACATTCATCATTCATCAGTTACTATTATAGCAGAAGTACATGCTCTAGTCTTTCACAGATGTTACTATGGTAACAGTATGCCCATATTACAACAGGGTAAGGTAAATCAAAGAAACATTTAACAAAAATTGGTTCTTTCTTCATAAAATTGGTTGTTTAATCATAATATTTTTCAGTGAATTTGTAAATGGTGGTGTGGGTTATACCCAATAATCCCAAAGATAACCTGGCTCTGGTCTCCTGACATATAAGCATCAGCCTCAAAGGAGAGCACAGATCAAGTGATGAGACAGAGTATACCATATTATTACAAAGCCAATGATGGACCTTAAAGGTAATAAACAAAGTTTTTAATATATAGTCCCACCAAGATGTTTTAAGCGTTTTGAAATGAAGGTTTCTCAAACAGAAATTGAAAATTTCAACATCAGACTAACATCCCATAGCTTAAATTAAATAAGTATGAGACCAGTCTAGCTGCAGACCTCATGAGCCAATATGTGAAGGAAATTTGCATATATGTCTATCACTAATTGATGAAGAGGAAAATGAAAGAAAAGGCACACCATCTTAACTATTACATACATTTTCTACCACATTTCTTACTACTCAACATACCTTTATGGTGAAATTCAACATGAGACAATCTGGATACTCTTCAGCCAGCTTATAGAAAAGTGCTCTCCAAGTAGGAAATTCAATCATTTCTGCTAACCAAGATGGAGTCTACAAAACAAAGAATTTGAAAATCAGTAACCAAGTCATTTTAAAAATCTGGAGTATATAGCCCATCAAGGACATTCACATGCTTGTGCTGTATATATTTTATTTTGGGTTGTATCACTGCTTATCACTGCTTATGACTATACATCATTAGGTGAATACCAATCCAAGATTTGTATTGCCTCTGCTGCAATGGGTGCCCTCTAACATTCCCTGGTTAAACATGAATATAAGTTCCAAGTTAAACTTTGGTTAGTAAGATTCAAAGAGATTTTCAAGTTCATGCTAGTGACTCACAGAATCATCGGGTTTGGACAATGTGCGTATGTGAGAAAGCTTGCCAGTAGCTTCTCAGTCAGTGATTCATCATGGGTTTTCCTGGGTTTCTTCCTCCACCATTTATACTGGCCAACATGTATAGTCTATCTTATACTGAAAAATGGCGTTAAACCCTACAACAACAAAAACAACAGCAACAACAAAAACATAATCATGATGGGTGAGTGATCATCACAGATGGTGATTATTTTAATAAAAAAATTAAGCCTTCAGTTTAATGATAGGAAACCTAAAAAATGTCTGTTGAATCAATAAAAAAAAGAAGTCAAATTTAACCAAAGAACAACTAAAGTCATCAAAACAAAGGTAGACATAAACTTCTGCCATACTCAATTACTGCCCCAACTCAGTTGTACATAAAGTATTCCAAATCAAAGTTTTATTAAACTCAGACAATCAAATACAAGATTACCTCATAAATGTGCAGATTTTGCTAATTAAACTCACCCAACAACTTTATGATATAAGACTTCAACAATTCTGATAAAAAACTAATTATAAAGAGTCATGTGTGTGTGTGTATGTGTGTGTGTGTGTGTGTGATTTGTTTTGTTTTTAACATAGCTTTAACACTGTTTCAGTCATATCGCTATGATGTCTGCAGTATGGTAGTTTATAGTGATGTCTAGCATTGAGGCATCAGTCCTAACACTACCACCAACCCATGAGAAGCACTGGCAAGCTTTCTCACATACCCACATTAGCCGTGCCCAAGACTCGAACCCAAACAGACAGAGGTGAGATGGCAGTGATCCATAACAGTGAGCGATTTAGACCACTCTGCCACTCAGTCCCCCCTCCTTTCCATGATCAGGTGACTGCTAAATAAAAATGACCCTTCACACATATATGACTGTAACAGATTGCATCATCAGGACAGGAAAATCCCACCCAAGGATCATAATTTGTTGGAAGGAATTAAATTTGCCTAGGCAGGATTTCCATATTCCTCCCTAACACTTATGATGAATTATATTTCTTTTCCTACTGGAAAATCTGTTTAACAAAGCATGGAATTTAATCTGAATGAATATTCCTTTAGAAATGTAAATGTTTTAAAAAGAAAATATAAAGTTTCGTTTACAAAAATCATTTTTTAAACAATTACATCAATTTATAAGTAAGACAAATTTGTCTTAAAATATTAAAACTGCAAGGAACAATTCAGACAACAATGATGGCATAACTATAATATCATAATCTAGTGTCAATGAATGCACTCTTGTGAGACAACCACATCCCAAATGACAAACTGTTTCACAGATGTATATCTAGCAAGGACCAGGTTATCTAGTATCCATTTCTTTTTAATAAGGTGTGAAATTGTAAAAGACTATTAAATTCAACAAAAGAAAAGCAACTTACTTCTCCTTCATCAGTGAAGATTGAGTCAGCTTTCTTTGGATCAAAGGTTTTGATTATCATCGTTTTTAAATGCTCTTCTACCATTTCCTGCACATATTTGATGTCCACCCCTGTAAATTTTATAGCAAATTCATATAAAAACTTCTATCTCTCTCTCTCTCTCTCTCTCTCTCTCACACACACACACACACACACACTTGGCAACTACAAAATACATAATAAAAATCAGTAGGTAATGTGAGCAAGAACTTTCCAAAGAAGAATCCCAAGTGTGTCTGATGTAATTAACTTGTCATAATTGGGAAAGTATGGTAAGCAAAGTAAAAGTGCTTTAGATCTTAATTTTTGGCACCAGCTCATAAACCTATATGGAGTATAAAACTGACATTTCATGTAACTTTAATCCAATGAGCTTGTCCAGTGGAGATGTCAGAAATAGGTTTTCCACCTAGTTGCTATGGAAACTATGCAATAGTAAGGGAATCCATCAAAATAAAAATCTGACAGAGTAACATCTGACGATCAGACAAATGATGGAATAATGACAGCTGCAGAGCCATGCCATAAGCTGACATGGACTTAAATCAGATAGGTAATACATTTTATAAGTTCCAAACTCCAAATTTGTATGCATCAAATTTTGCTACTAAAGCACATTAATTTCTATGAAAAGTTTATGACTACACCTTTTCAAATATTATACTTATTTATAATTAAACGGTGTACTTAACTTTTGTCCTTGATTGTAAATTGTTCTTTAGATAATATCAATATAATGTCTATATAGCTGACTTTTGTCCATGAGTGTAAATAAATATTTATCCAGCATCTGAATTTGGAACATTCTCAACCTTGCTTACAATTAGACTGGGATGTTAAATTGGAATGATTCACATCAAGGTCAAGTGAAAATGAGTATAGTATGGATCTGATAAACAAATATTTCATCCCTGTTTGAGGTTGTTGTTGTTGTTGTGGTTGTAGGTTTTAATGCCATTTTCAGCACAAAATAGGCTATATAATGTGGCCAGTATTAATGGTGGAGGAAGAACCTGGGAAATCCCCAGAAAGAACCACCGACCCAAAAAAAGCTACCGGCAAGCCTTCTCACATACCCACATTCACCAAATCTGATACTCGAACCCACACAGACAGAGGTGAAAAGAGTGCATTAGACCACTCTGCCACTCAAGGCCCCCATGTTTGAGCTCAGTCTGTGGGAATCAAATTTGATCAGAATTTACAGTTGTGGGATCAGATAGAATTTAAGAGGAATTATTTAATTAAAATATTCAATGGATATACTAATTTGAAAGAGCTCATTCATTTTTGGATTTATACACACTGCTTTGGACTATTGTGAATTCATTCAAAGGCATTCTGGACTGCATCAATGTGTTATATCAGGACATTCAAGACTATTGGAATTCATTTGGAACATTCTATATTTTTTGGACCTAAGATTATTTAGGATTTAATTTTAAAAAAATGCAAGTGTTTCATTAATTTTCATTTTGTATTGTTGAGAAAAAAAACGTTTGTTGATTTTATTTAAATTGTTAGTTTCACATTCTTTCTGTAACATAATTTAAGACCTAGAGTTGTAACAAAAGAAACACAATGAGTACTGAAAAGTGTCAAAATGTTTTGATAACTGATAGTCCTGGACAAGATAATGAAGCCAAAATAGCAAATACTCTGACTACAAAGAGTGCTGCATCAATTTGCCTTTGTGTACAGCATTATATGTAGACAAAGTTTTAAACACATAAAAAGGTTTTTTTTAATAATCATTAAAATATCCACCAAAATTACCATGAGACAAGTAAAAGCAGATTGAAGGGCCAGAGGTCAAATGTCAATAATTTGTGCTGGAAAGTAATCTTTGCATTTGAAATCATAGATCATGGTAGGAAAGCAACTGAATATCAAAGTCAATTACTTCCCCAGTAAAATCAAGGGAAGGCAGGAGAGTAATCAAGAGTAGGCATGTCTGTAAATACAAGATAGTTCTTCAAATTACAGCTAAGAAAATAAAACAGTATTTGAGGTTATTTGGATTATTTATTATCAGCAGAATGTTGGTTATTAAAATCATAAAGTTGTACTTCTCTTGAGACACTATATTTTAGGTCCAAAATAATCAGTTTAAAGAGACTGTTGTTTCAGAACTATTCGACAATTTGCAACATTAACATAATAAGAAGAACACATTCTTGAAGATTATGCTACTGGATAAAATAAATTTTAGAACCAAAAATTTTAACATTTAAATATTTTATATAAATTAAAAGAAAGATAATTTAAAAATGAAGGAAAGATCTGGATCTGTGAGAGAATAATATTAAAAGATTCAAATGAATACTACAATTAGCATTTGATCTAAAACATCTGATTCTTTTAAATAAACATTTCATTTATTTTAAATTGTTTCTACATCAAATTCTGACTTTCTCACATCAGAAATACAAACTGTGACATAAAAAATTATTCTAAAGATAAAGTTGATATTACTGTTTCTAAACTACACAGACCTTGTCTTTATAAACATTAGAATTCTTTATAAATTCTGTTATTCATTAATGTAAAATTCAAATCGAATGTGGTTATAAAAAAAAAAGAATGGAAATCAAATTTGAAAGTAAGAAGTATTTGACAAAAAAAAGTAAAGATCAACTGTACTTCAAGTGTTGAGACAAAATTATTTACTTCCACTTTAAAGCTAATCCAAATAAATGGACTCTATTTTTTGTAGCACCATCTGAACGGTAACTGTTTTGTGAAGGTCACTGAATGGCATCAAGTCAAAGAACTGTCTTTAATAGCTAATGTTTATGCCTGCAAAACAAATTTTGTTGCAAGTGAGACAATAAACTTTGAAAGACCTTAACAACATTCCAAACAAACTTGTAAATTTCTGATCCACATTAGCTGCCAATATTTCTGAGAAATGAGATTCCTTAATGTATTTCTCTCAATGTCAAGGATACCCTAAAAGCCCTACATCACTTACCACCTTGAATGAGCCACTCTGCAAGCAAATTGACAGTCTGAGCTATGGCCTTATAATTATCTGACAGAAGCTCCACCACCTTTTCTGGCGCTCCACCTGCTTGAAGAAAACTGCAAAACAGAAAAAGTCTGAAATTAGGATTGCATATAATGTAGTCTGAGTCATCTGGGTTGTACCCACTGTAACCCACTGTAACCCTTTCTCTGAGATGTTAGTTCTTAGAGGTAGATACTTGAGAAATTATGCATGCCAGCCACTGATTATAAATGCAAAACTCACAGAGCTCTTTGAGTATTTAAAACACTTTAGGCTAGATGTGAAAGGCTTGAGAGGTTATACTGTGTTTCTCTAGCATTACCAGAAGTCCTACATCATTCTCTTTCCACAAATCATTTGAAAACAGAGGATGAATGACTGCCTTCTGATTGTCTGCAAATGCTAATCTATTCTTGGTTGTGAAGCCTGCTTGCATCATTGAGACCAGAGAAACGCATTATCTAAACCAGATATAGTTTAGGTCCACTGAATTATGTTGAAATTCACTCATCCTGCATGCAAAATCTAAAGATAGCAAAATGCATGTCCTGTAAGACAGCAGCTGGTCCAAGTTTTTATCCTGGGGTTCAAATTTGTCTAAGTTGAACCATGTGAGAACCCACAAAACATTCCACTTGAGAAACAGGGTAAGTGACCACAACTGATATGTCAAAACTAGCAAGCAAGTCAAACATATCCTTGTCAAGACCTATATCTCAAGAACCAGTCAAGTCAGTGCACTGAGACAGGTTCCACCTCATCCCAAACAGGTATATCACTAGATGCCCTAGAAAGTGCGCAAATCAGCTGAAAGACCGACGGATGAATAAACCACTCAAAGTGACAAGTCTAGCCTCTCAACAAAGAATCTACTAGGCCATTTAGCCTGCCAGGAATATACCATATCTGGACCACAGTTTTGAACTAGTAAATCAGAAGCACAAAATGTTCCAGACTCAAATACATAGGTTGGCTGATTTTGGTCCCTGCCTGTTTCAGGTAGGTTACCACCAATGAGTTGCCTGACATCATATCAGTTACCATTCTGCAGAGTTTCTCTTTTGCTGAAATGAAAAGTGTTTACCATAGTGTTCATTTTGATTAGGTTTCCTGCTGCCACTGAATCTAGAAGCAGAGCGACAGGCAGGTTCCTCCTGGTAAAAGTTGGCATACATGCAGAATGTGATCTCTTGTTGGGACTTTTCCTATGGATGTGTGCCATTATTTCTCTTATGCAAGAAGAAACCACAGTAGATCAATTAGTACAGTATCTGACTTACAATGGAAGAGTCACAGGTTCAATAATCACCCTGGCCAGCTTGGGTCAGCTGCCTTGGTTTGTTCTTGGGGGAAATCATTTAGTTCCCATTTTCTGGGCATGATATAGTCAATAATGTGTTAAAAGTATCATTAAGAAGAAAAAAATCTACTCATTTAGAAACTATCTTATCTTAGCCATGAGCACAACCTGATAATTAAGATGACTGGAAATGGGTGCCACTGCACCAGTAGGGACATCTGCATAAGGCACATTTAAAGATAGCTGAGTAGGATTTGCTGCAATGAGATGATGCAAAAACTCACATGAAAATCCACTCCTGCTAGAAACTGACAATGACAGCACAATAATCCACACTAGGCACATGGGTGGAAGACAAATGAGGTTGAACTTTTGATGGTCGATAGCTTGGAGTGGGTGAGATCTGACTTCTGATTCAATAGAAATGCTATAGAGACAAAAAGGAGAAGATTGTTCCTGACCTTCTCTAAAGATGAACTGTTTTTAAAGATGTCATCCCATTGCACTGCAGTCACTGTTAATGAGACTGACTTGAACAGGACTTCTGTTAAGACCAAGTTAGAGTGCACAAAACTTAAAGCTCTCTGGAGAAAAAAAGGATGGAAATTGGATGAACCAGATGGACAGAGATACAAAATATACATTGGTCAAATCTAGAGTAATCACAAACTCTTCAATTTCGATTGAAAGCCTGGAATAGAACCCCAAAGAGTAAAGCTTGCAAACAATCTCCACTGCCCACTTGACAATTTACTGAAAATGAATGAAAATCAATAGTAATCATTATTGGCAGTTATATTCTTGATACACCCCTGCCAAAAAACAACAGTATGCCACAGGGCAATGATCACAGAGCAGAGGAGTGGAGTGGCTTTCATCTTGTCAAATCATCCATCATCAAATCCATAAGGGCATTTGCCATTGAGTGGTACACTGACCCATTCATCACTGGTTATGAATGTTACCAACCACCATGCATGTTCATTTTTCTCCCTTTTTCAGATGCCAAAAAAATCAATTAGGATGCTAAGTCCAGCATTGATGATGTGGCGACAATATTCTGCATCAAAGCAGATTTAAAATTGTCTCAATTACTTCTTGTCAACTTTATACAATAGTTTGTTGGACTGTGACAATGTCCTGATCAAAACTCTAAATGTCAGTGATATATTTTACCATATGCAACTAATGTTCGATTACTATTGCCTACAATTCACAGATCCTTACTCACTTCCAGACTATTTAAACATTATAAAAGAAAATATAATAGGTAGTTATCATTAACACATGATAATCAGTATCATCATAACAGACAAAGGAAATTATTTCATATTCATTTCATATAATCCTATGAATTAATACTGTAAACTTAAAAAGATAAATTGCATAGCAACTCTAGCATCAACACATTTCCATGAAATTAAATAAACTATACATAATATGGAACCTAGTCATATCAAACAAGTTGCATACAAGAAACAATCAAAAAAAGCAGAATATTATGTGAAATTAAAATTGCATACTTTAATGCTGTTAACATTAGAATTTGTGCATCCAGCATTAAACCCTGCCTTTCTCACAAGACCGACACCTGGCCTCATGTTAAATGCAGAAACCACTAATCTTTTCCTGCCTTCCTCAGAGCCAACCTTCCTTCTCTTAGAAAATTTTGTACTAAAGAATTTTGATCAAGGTTGTCACTTTAAATTCACATTATTTCCAAGGTGTATGGCTTAATTTCACTCTGAAAATCATAAGCAGTGGTTGAGATGATAATTTTCTTCCTTTGACTATATTGTATTTAGACATGGAAGATGAAATTTCTACTCATTCTGGATTCAAGAGATAGTGGAACTTATATTCCTAACATTAATGCGATCAGAGAGTGCAATGGAAGGTGAATTAAATTTACCATACCTAAACCATGCATATCCAATCATGCAAATATGGAATAGCTTGCATAACTTTTTAAAAAATGTAATCATCTTTATTTAAGAAAAAAAACTAGTAAAAACATGTATTTGAAGCAGACTATGAATTTTTATATAACAATATTTTAAAATCTTTTTCAAAAACATCTTAATCCAACAATAAAACCATGTTATATATCAACTGCCTCCATTTAGATAATTAAAGTATATGTATTTAGACTTACAATTCTTTTATACAAATGCACTAAAATATCAGCAGATATAGTGAACTTTTTGAGAACATTACAGATGATAAATATGCTGATTTGAGAACTGTATTCAGAAATATTATTTCAGTTTGCTGACTAACAGAAGCCCTGAACATACGTCTTGAGCATGGAGAATATGCCAGGCTCCATTATATAGTCTGTGCTTGCAAAAGCTTCAAGGCATTCCTGCTGTACAGCTTCATCATTTTCTTCGTCATCATGGTCTGGACTCTGGAAGAAAATAATATTCTATAAAAATTCATCTCAGAAACAAAAGCCCCATGTGGGCCTGAGATAACTCACCTGCTGAAATATGCCTGACATCCAAAGCAATAGCAGCTGACCAAGAAATCAGGATGCAAGTATTTAATAAAAAAAAATATAATTAGTGAGAATGGTTTAAGATTTACAGATGGGCAAAATGTTGTACCAAGAACACCAAGTTGATCTCTTTTATGTTTACGGTAAATTAATCCATAGAATAATCGCTACTAATAATTGTCTGAAAAGAATTGACATATTAAACAACAACAAATGTAATTTATGTAAAGTGAAAATGACAGTATTGAACATCTCTTCTATGATTGCAATATTACTTCACAGTTTGGGCACTGTTCTAATTTTTTTGCACTATATTGCCTAAATATTGTACATTTGTCCCAAAAAAGAAACATTTTCAGGAAGTGAACAAATGGACAGATTGGGTAATTTCTTGCTAATTTTAGTAAAATATTACATTTATACTTGCAGATTTAATATGAAAAATCCTTCTATTTATGCTTTTAAGCAAATAGTTGCAATGCATAAGAACATGGAAAAAATACACTGCTATGGTAAATATAAAAAGATGACCAATTTCTTCAAAAATGGTCCTCAATAATGAATATGTAACTTGTATCTGATTTGATGGTAAACAGAAACAAAATACTGTAATATCACAAAGTCTATGTCATCTAGATTGTGTACCATATGCATGAGTGCAAGCATGTTTTTGTTTTCTTTTTCAGTAGATTATATTATTATCCCTAGATTATCTGATAACCAGAAATGTTTGATTGTAAGGTGACCTTAGATAATTCCTCGACCCAGTGGTCAACTTATTACAAGGTTAATATTTTAAAAAAGAAGACAAAAAAATCTGGATCAGAAGGATGCTTTATGTTGACATTTATTCCAATGTACTGTTGAATGAACATGTTAGAATGCAACTGTTTAAAGTCATCCATAACTGGTGGCACAGCAGTATCACTATTTCAATCATGAAATACCCTATGCCAGTATGCTTTCTATCCAAATCAACTCAGCTGTGTTTGAAAAGATGTTTTAATGGTTTTTTTTATTTCTAGTAATGGCAGCAAAAATGTTTCATGACGGCTCAGCATCATTTACAAAAATCTGAAATGTCTTAATGCTATGATATCTGTAGAGTTGAATCAAAATTCTTATTTTTGAGAACTTTTCAAGGTTAGTCTATTTCAGTAAGACAGATACAGACATTATATGTTCAATATTTAAAGGTATTCATGATGGCATGCTTTTCTGTCAAATTCTATTCAGCAGTTCTGGAGAAGTCACCTAATTTTTTAATTTATTTATTTTGTAACAATGGCCATATCTACTGGCACATCAACATCAATTGAATGAAGCCCAATATACTGGAATGCCAGATATCGTACTTTTTCAGGAGGTACCAAACAGATGATTTTATTGGAAGTGACAGTGCCATGGAAAGCCCATGAGAGGAAATTGGCTAAGTATCAGTCACTCATCTATGAATGCCAGCAAAATGGAAGGAAAGACTGGAATCTACTGGCAGAAATATGATGCCTTGACTTGTTCCACTGACCTTTTGTCATGCCTTGGGAGTCATATGACCTTGACTTGTTCCACTGACCTTTTGTCATGCCTTGGGAGTCATATGATTACAGGACCTAGCCACATAAATTTAGTCACCAAGGTTGGCAAACAGGCATAGAAAGTCTTTCATTGGATGTGATGGAAGAGTGAGGAGCAATGGAAAAGTTAATGAGTTCTGAGCTGAGTTTGATCAACTCATTCTGCACACCACTGAAGAGTGCAGCTGGTTAGCACTGAAACGCTCTTGGAAAAGGGCCATTTGAATACCATAAGCTAATTTGGTCTCATGGCTATGTGAATAATGCATGATAGCCACAGGCCATACTCTAAGCTCACCTGGTATCATGGCCATGTCAATAATGCATGCCAGACACAGGTCATATTCCAAGTTCACTTGGTCTCATGGCTATGTGAATAATGCGTTCCAGACACAGGCCATACTCTAAGCTCACTTGGTATCATGGCTATGTGAATAATGCATGCCAGACACAGGCCATACTCTAAGCTCACTGGGTCTCATGGCCATGTGAATAATGCATGACAGACACAGGCCATACTCTAAGCACACTTGGTCTCATGGCCATGTGAATAATGCATTACAGACACAGACCTAATGCATGACAGACAAAGACAGAAAATGTGCATGTTTTAAGAACTTAAGCCACCAACCTACATTGACTCCTACCTACCCAATCACCAGACTACCTACTTACCTGCCTATCTACTGTGTAAATGCATCAAACACATAAAGTCATAAAATATGAACAATATTTTCTATAATTTCAAAGTTGAAGTAACAATTTCATAATAGGCAGGCTGATAGCTATTTTTGCATTCAATTTTTTTAATTGCTATTCTTAGAATCTGCATGAAAAGCTAGCTGGTAAAGGATGAAAGTCACCACTTTGAGCAACCTTTGAGTGACAGCCAGCAGTACATAGTTCATTCATCAGCAATTTACTATGATTAACCACAAGCAAGTCCTCTCCTGAAAAGCATGCAGTCTACTAATTCCCAGACTCACTGACATACAATATACAGTTGATAACCTATCACAATATACAATATACAGTAACTAGTATTAAGAGTATAGCACTGACTAAAATATATACATATTCCATCATCCCTTTATCTGTGGAAGCCACATAAGCATAGTTGGTAAAACACAGAACCTTGAGCAATCACTGCACTAGTAGCCTTGGCTCCAGCTACCTGATGGTGTTGGTCAACTTTTGACCCATATTGTACTTCTTCATTGTGGCCCACAATGTCTTATGCCACACTCTGTCAATAGCCTTTTTGAAATCTATGAACACTGATAGATGTTTTATTGATGTTGTAAGTACTTTTCACACAGAAACCTAAGATTGAATATTTGTTCTGTTGTGCTTTTTCCAGTCTGGAACCCTGCCTGTTCTTCAGCAATTATTTCATCCGCTTGTGGGTTCAGTCTTTCAAGGTGATCTTCAGCAGCACCTTACATGGCTGATCAAACTAATAGTTCTGTAATTTTGGCACAGCTGGAGATTGCCTTTTTTGGGGAGTGTTATAATCAGTGACTGGGTCCACTGTGTTGACCATTCCCCTGTCTGCCACATCTTGTTGCAAATTTGTGTTAGTAGCTCTGTCATTGATCCCGCCCCCATTCTTGATAAGTTCAGCTGGGATGTTGTCTACTCCAGCTGCGTTCCCATTCTTCAGTGCTCTTATTATTGACTCCACCTCTTCTTTGAAAATAGGGAAATCATCATCATTTGTGGAGTTTGGAACCTCAAGCTCCTCTGGGTCTCCTGTGGATGGATGGTTGTAGAGTTCTTTACATTACTCAGTCTATCTTTCAGCAATGTCACTTGCTTCTGTGAGGCATTTTCCAGTTTCATCTCGAATGGCACTGACTCTTGGTATATATATATATATATATATATATATATATATATATATTGCTCTTTAGCTTTGAATTTAAAAATTGTATGGAACATATAAACAAGATTTAAACTACAGTCACAAGCATGTGGATTTGTATCTTTCTTCTCAAATGGAACATAGGTTTTGAAAAAGAATTATTTTTGTTAGACCCTTTTTACTGAATATACATATTCTACTTCCAAACAAATTTTTGAGCAAATTTCATAAACAAACAGTACTTTCAAACTTTCAAATGTTGTGTTTTACATTAATGCAAGTAATGAATGAAGCATTGAAATTAAAGGTGATAATTTAGGTATATATTTTTAAGAAAATGAAGATTCTATCTCTAACATGCAAACTAGATTTTAATATTCATTTGAATATAATTTTACGAGAAAATTTTAAACAGGGTTTGAAACTAACATATTCCGTTAGTCCATGACTAATAGTTTTCCTCATGGACTAATAAATATGTTCCAATACAAGTCCATCTGACTAAAAAAAACTGAATGCATGTAATTATTTTAAAGTTTGCTTTCCTGGTATTTTTTAATGAATTTCATAACAGAAATGCAGTAAATAACTTGCTATTTTTGCTGAATTTGTTGTTACTCCCGAATGTAAATCCAGATCACCTAGGAGCTTTATATTAAGCATTACTATTGGCGTGCAAAGTGTTATTGTCGCACTGACTAGGATCATAGTTAAACAAAATAAAGCAAAGAGAACATTGTGGCGATTTGTTCAAGGTGTGGAAAATCCAGCCAAAAGACAGACGACTGACAATAACGAGGACAAAAGGGAATGCGACAAACAGTATGATAAAGAAAGTAGGAACCAAACTTTTCTAGAGAAGTGGAAAAGTGGTCGGCCATGGCTTAACAATAACCTTGACGTAAATAAAATGTTTTGCAGCGTCTGCAAAGAGCATTAAAAAACCGGGGATGAAAAAATAAGCTCATTTGTAGTTGGATGTTCCAATTTACGGACTAATGGATTTTGCTGCGGACAAGTATATCTTTTGTCCTGTTAGTCTGCTTGACTAGTTAATAAAAAAGTTAGTTTTGAACTCTGTTTAAACAATATTGTTCTGTTTTCTTATCTTTATTTTCTACTTGAAAAGTAACAAGAATTAAAATGCCAGCAAACAAACAGTTCAATAAGTGTGCCCCGGTAACGAAAATGTCTCAACACGATATAATTCTTCTAAATTTGCATCAGTCAAAACAACTACAGCTATGAGAAAATAAAATAAATCATATTCCTATCAATTTAATTCAGGTACATGTCAATGAAAAGTCATTAAAGTTTGTTAGGCCAGCTAGAAAGCAGCTACTCTATACTGACACCAAATGGTGTTGGTGAATTCCATCTTTTCGACAGGCAGTGAACTCAGAGCCTACACCCCAACATAAATGTCCAAAAATATAAAATGGGGTGGCAAGAATCAGAGGAAACTTGGACAAAGGGCCAATAATAAAGGAAAATCTGAAGACATATTTCAACCATTTTAATTACATTTCTACACAAAATCAAATACAGCATTACTTTAATTTAAAGGGTAAAGTTCCGTAAATTTAATAAAGGGATGAAACAGAAGGTATCATACAATTTTTTTATCTTTAAATTATTGGCGTTTTTTTGATCTTTAAATTATTGGAGTGACATTAAAACAATGTCATGTTAAGCACAAAGGATTCCAAAGTGATCCAGTGTTTCCCACCACAGCCACTTTTCTGATTCTGTATGAAATACCTCCCTTTCAACAAAATTTTTGTCTCATTACTGGTTTAAATGATTGAAATTTCCAAAACCACCTCATTATATGATGTATAAAATGGCAGTCTTCAGCCTCTAATGAAATCAATTTGACCTAATTTTCTGTTAAAATTACAACAATTTCACAAAATGAGTTTTGTCTCATCATGTTGTAATCTTTTCATACATATAAAAAAATAATTTTAAAAATAGCTTCATTGACCAATAAAAATACAGTAAAAATAACCATTGAAAATGAGTTAGATTTGCACTATAAAGTATAACAGGTAAAGCGGCAGAACCAATCACTTATTTAATATAACATAGAAAAGGGTCACTACGTGATGTACACTTAAGTTACCCACAGGGGCTCGTTACAAAGCAAATCAGGAGTATCCATCCATGAATTAGGGTCTAACCTGTAACAGTATATTGTTACATGTTAGACCCTGATTCAAGAACGGATACTTCTAATTTGCTTTGCAACGAGCCCCTCTGCACTTACCTAAGAGTGAATGATTACCGGTAGAATTGCCTCAATTTTTTTAAGGCAAGTAAATGTTTCTATACGTATAAACATTAATTAGACAAGTATCGACACTAAATTAAATATCTGACAGAATGTTTCTATGATGGAAGACATGTTTCTCTTAATCTTATCAATAACTTGAAGCTATTCATATGAAACTTGCAACGCTATTTATCGTAAATACGCCTTTCCAGTGGTATATAATATTTGCCACGCTTATTTATAGAAAAAATGGCTTGTCACTGCTACCATACTGTAGAATACTTAAAAACGTATGTGTCCACAGAAACACCGACATACACCAAAACCATACACCAAAACACCGACATACACCAAAACACTGGAACATATTAAAGATACACTATAAACGCACTTAAATTATATTCGTTCCAAATCCCTGTAGAAAAAAATTATTACATACTCCATCTCCCATATCTGCATCTTCATGTCCTCTCCATACTTCATCTTCGTCATCATAATCAGCCATTTCTGCAGAAATATATCCTAATAAATACTAAATGTTCTCGTCTTTGTAATCCTCTAACAGGAGGTCGCCATTACAGGAAATGACATCAATATCGTCTCAGGCTAATATTCACTCGCTCTTCTAACGGTGTTACGGTTTCGACTTATGATTTTCCTTTCGAAAGTTTGGGCTTTTTTTAGGGGAGGTTGTTTGTTTGTTTGCGGGGAGGGGGTATTATTTTGATTGCTTCGCTGATAGAAAGAATAACTTATGCATTTTTAATATACCAATATGCCAACGCCTATATGGAGAACTGTTGACATGGCCAGACAGAGAGCATGATACATGTCTCTAACGTGGTGTGAGACTGAAAAAACTAACTTAAACGGTTAAACCTATGATTTACAAACAAAAGCAAACATGTTTCTGGCAGTGTTGGTGTATTCGAAAATTGCCAGTGTTATAGTATTTGCAAGCTTTCATTTTTGTTTTCCATGTCAACATTTTTCAAAGTATATCTAAAACTGCCACTCGGAAGACAAAATACTCCTAAAAGTAGTGGAATATTTGTTTCTCAACAAAAGAAGAGGGTAATAAAATATAGAAGCAACTATGTTTTTAAGGTAGTAAAAAAAATATACAAGTTTAAAGAGAAACAAGTATGTTTAAAGACGAGAAAGCGGTTTTCATCACTGGTAAGGAACTGACAAGCGAACGCTACAAAACAGGGTAGACTTTTTGTCATAGTTACGTAAAACTGGTTTGCAAATAATAAATAGGCTGTTACACTTTTGGATTATAAAATAATTATAAAACAACAGACCACTTCGTTATGATGAAGATGAAACTCAAGGACTTATTACGTTTACAGCACAGTCTGAAATCCCAATATATCTATCGACAGCACTCTTGTTGGGTCCTTAAATCAATCTGAATTATCTTTTACAATTAAGGACCAGCTGTTGTTTTGGTTGATTTTTTTTAAAAATTATGTTGTTTTAAACACTACTGTTAGAAGAAGGAGCGCAATAAGAAAAAAGTAGCTTCCGTCAACTATCTCATGTAATCGTTGTTCACCGAAATGGAGCTGTATTCCAATAACAAACTATTGAGCAACATCAGCGGACGCTTGACATTTACGAGCGTGTCTGGAAAATATATTGACGTACAGATAAGAAGCCAAGAACACACCAATAGATGCTTGTATGGTATGGAAACCTGACACGTTAAAAAAAAAGTTTAACTACACATGGTTGTGTGCAGATGCTGCTGTATGGGCAGCCGTCGCCGCCAAAATTACATCAATCAAATGATCTAGTATAAAATCAATTGATTTAACCTAGCAAATGAAATAATCAATCCAGATTCCAAATGACGTGGTGTCACATGAAATGATTTAACAAATAAAACCGAATTATCATTTAAATTTAAAATGACATGGTATTAAATGAAATGATGTAGAGTGAAATGAAATGATTTAACCCATCAAACGGAATGATGAATTCAAATTCCAAATGATGTTGTGTGATATGAAATGATATAGCATGAAATGAAATGATTGAACCCCATAATGAAT
This sequence comes from Unio delphinus, assembly GCA_029339505.1. Lineage (NCBI taxonomy): Eukaryota > Metazoa > Mollusca > Bivalvia > Unionida > Unionidae > Unio > Unio delphinus. The sequence continues at coordinate 8,521,859 of JAQISU010001242.1, read as the reverse complement.
TCAGATTTCAAATGATGTGGCGTTAAATGAAATGATCTGGTATTAAATAAAATGATTTAAAGAACAAAACGGAATGATGATATATGCTTCCAAATGACTTGATATTAAATAAAATGATGTAGTCTAAAATGAAATGATTTGACTCAACAAATGAAATAATGAATTTAAATTTCAAATGATCTGGTATTAATTAAAATGATTTAAAGAACAAAACGATTTGATGAAATCTGCTTACAAATGACACATTAATTAAATGAAATTACGTATTATGATATGAAATGAGTTAACTCAACAAATGAAATGATGAATTCAGATTCCAAATGATGTGGTATTAAATTAAATGATTTAAAGAACAAAACGGATTGATGAAATCTGCTTATAAATGACGTAGTATTAAATGAAATTATGTAGTCTAGAATTAATTGATTTAACCCCTAACAAGAAATGATGTATTCCGATTCCAAATGATCTGTCATTAGTTGAAATGGTCTGAAGAAAAGAATGGAATGATCAGCTCATATTTCAAATGTTGTAGTATTAAATGAAATGTATTGAAAGTAAACGATCTGATCAAAAATGTAAATCAGCTAGCGTAAATCCAAACAAACACAGGAGGGCGCTGTTATCTATGACGTATGGTGTCAGCACGCCGAAACATAATCGTCAGGCGTATTTATAGCATTCGGCTGAGATTTTTTGCAGGCAAAATTTGGACAGCAAAGCAAAGTGTTTATTTTCGTATTTTATGAACAAGAGCCATGTTTTCCAATCAGCATAAAGTGATTTTATCCACATTAATGAATTTGAGTGTATTTTTTTCCTTCAAGTTCTGCCCTGTACTGCGAGAGTTTCTTATGCTTCAACAAAGCGAGATCTTTTAGCTAAAGATATTAAATATTGATTTTATTTGATAAATACTTTATGTCTCATGTTACCTGCCATACATACATACATAGGCATTATTCGTCCAAGTTTTGTATGTAAGAAATCTTCTTTTTCCTCCGTTTTATATAGTTTGCATTAACATATTACTGTTTTTGCTGGGGGATCAAATATAATTTTATTAGAAATCATGATTTGCGACTCTTAGTGCATTTGAAACACGACACTCCTTTCCGAACGTATTGAAAAGTGGGGGAGGGGGGGGGGGGGCTTAGTCATAAATTTTGAAAGACTAATACGTGAACAATAAATGTTGCCTTCTTCGAGTGTTTTATGGCGAAGAAGAAGCACAGAACATGTTTGAATAAACCCAAAATTTAGCTAATGATGTATGAAAATAAAAACGAAAGTCGATGGATTCAATCAATTTTTTTTAAAATAAAATAAAACAGTATAACCGATTTGTAAGTAATACCCTTAGGGTAATGCATCAACGTTAATAAATCGTCATATGTGTGTTTATAGATCAAAACTTTCGTTGCTTTCTCCACGAAAAGGGATTGAAATTTTCCATCAAGCGGACGTGATGGAATAAAATGTTTGTTAAAGTTGATATTGTCATCAGTCTGTCGTCATGTCCATATTAAGATCGTCTAGGGGAAGACATCTCATTTTTGTTTATTTATTGTCATTAGTTCTCAACTGGACGGTTGCAGAATTCTTCCATAAAATCTCATTGGCGTGCCACTTCTGAGAGGCTTGTTCACTGTAGAGTCATGCTTCCGTTTACTATTATGTCACACATTGTTTCTTTATTTCTATTTTTTACCATTTATTTTCTTTTATTGTATTACAGTTTCAAGACTTTTACTTTCGGGGAGTCCTGCTCCTGATTTTCCATTTTTCAAATATTTTATTTGGTATGTAGTTATGCATGAGCGAAAGTGGCCACGATGACATTGTTATTGATTGCATCAACTAATGTGGATCCTATTTAGATAGCAAGCTTCGGTTGCTTTTGCCCTGGGATGGGATTGATTTTTTTCCATCACGCGGACGTGATGGAAAATATGCAGATCTTTTAAAATGCAGATTAATCTGGTGTAATTTTACTTGCCACCTACGATGGCTTTCCGAAGTCAGGATGATTTTTTGGTTTGTTTCTTTGTAGGCATGATAAGGGGAAAAAAAATGGCTAAGTTTCATTAGCTCTTGTTTTGCCCTGTGTTTAAGAATTATAATTTATTTGTAATGGGGGGGGGGGCTCTATTTCCGGGTAATTTACTGCTAATTCTCCCCTGTGGTATTTAATACGAATCACTCGTATGTGTCCTTATGTTAGTCTCTTCTGTGTTAACCATTTCTCATTAGTTTGCAGGTTTATGTGGGCACGCTTTTCGATCTTGTTTGGTGATTTAATCACCGACTGCTGTGTTCGGGGTGCTCTGGGAGGGGTAGTACCTCTGGTGGGTGGCATGTCGTGCTCCTTCGGGAGTAGCTTGCCCATCTTTGGTCCTCACCAGGCGCTCAGCCCTCACCTGTGGCTCCAAGCAGCTGTAGCATGCACAGCGGCCACACCACGGGCAACGGCTTCGACTGGCCGGCTAAACCAGGTGGAGGATAGTCGACGGGCCTCAAACCCTCTCTGACTTAGGAGCTTGCCTATCCTTGCATGTAAAGCCAGATTCGGCAGAATGGGCGGAAGAGATCACCTGAGTGATCCAACGGCCACAAAAGCGAATCTGCAAACGCTTTGTGGAGAGCGTAGGGTATGACAAGGCACGGAAGACGTCATAGCCATCCAATGCAGCCGAAGTAGTCCCCAGCCGTGATTAATCTTCGTACCATTGAGTTCTTACTACCAAGGCCGAGAGAGTGAGGCTGTCTGTCTCTGTGCAAAGGCTGTTTCACTTTAATCTTCTACAGGTTGTGTTGTGCACCTATCATTCATCATCATCATCACACTCATCGTTCTTTACCTACACCTACCAAAGTCCTACGGCGATGGGCGACTGGCGACGAAACAGGTGGAGATGACCACTGGAAGTTGTAGTAAGAGAGCTGCACGTAGGCGGCCCTTGGACATCTGGTCGTTTTGCTCTGTACCCAAGGCAGCAGAACAGTTCGGCAGCATCCAGGGGTGACTGAGCAGACCTTTTTAGGACGGCGCTGCTCACCCTGAATAGGGAGAGGCCTAGAAAAGGTGGCATAAAAATAGCTTGCCTTGTAAAAATCTGGTCACCATTCGCGGCTGGCAAGATCATCCATATCTGCGGTCGAAATAATCGAAGAAAAAAACTTATTGTTGGAGCATGGAACATTCGTTCTCTCATGGACAAAGAAAACGTAGCAAGACCCCACAGGAGAACAGCTCTAGTTTCTAAGGAGCTATCACGCTACAATATTGACATTGCAGCCTTGAGTGAAACCAGGTTCGCAGAAGAGGGTTCTGTTACTGAGCTAGCCAGCGGCTACACATTCTTCAGGAAAGGAAAAGCGCAAAATGAGGACAGGATCCATGGAGTCGGCCTGGCTATCAAATAAAGTCTTCTGAAGCAGATCCCGGAAATGCCGGTTGGTATCAACGAGAGGCTAACGAAATTGCGAATACCTATAAGCCACAAACGGCATGCAACAATCATCAGTGCATATGCCCCTACCCTATCGAGTCAAGTAGAAACCATTGAGCAGTTCAATACTGACCTCAGCTCTGTACTTAGCTCAGTTCCAGCTGACGACAATATCATACTACTGGTGGACTTCAATGCCCGTGTTGGCTGCGATTATGGTCGATGGAAAGGTATGCTTGTCAAGCACGGTGTCGGCAGAATGAACAGTAACGGCCTACTCCTAATCAACAAATGCACATAATTTAACGTCCTAATCACAAACTCAATGTTCAGAATGGCGAACAAACACAAGAACACCTGGATGCACCCCAGATCTCGCCAATGGCACTTAACTGACTATGTAATAGTACGCCAGCGTGATGCCAAGGATGTCCAAATCACCAAGGCCATGCGAGGAGCAGAATGCTGGACAGACCACAGACTTGTCAGAACTACCCTACAGCTGCACATTGCCCCTCACCACCTAAGACGTCCTAAGCTTGTGCGCACAGCCCTCAACATTGTCAAACTGCAGCAGCCTTCCACCCAGCTCAATTTCCAGAAGAGACTAGATGACAAGCTGTCAACAAACGGATCGTCATGTGGAAACGCCACTGAAAAATGGAACAAGCTCAGGGACATAATGAGAGAAACAACAATGGCAACCATGGGTGCAAAGAAGCGAATCCATCAAGACTGGTTCGACGAGAACAAAAATGCCATTGAAGATCTGCTTGCCAGAAAAAAAAACAAAGCTTTTATGGACTGGCAGAATGACACAAACTCCATCCCCAAAAAAGATCGCATCAAATCCTATCAAGCTGAAGCTCAGAGAAAAATCCGCAAGATGCATGACCACTGGTGGGAAAAGAAAGCTGATGAAGTGCAAAGGTATGCCGACACTAACAACTCCAAAGACTTCTACAACGCCATCAAGTCAATCTTCAGCCACGCAAAGTCCAGCTCTACGCCCTTGCTCGCTGCAGATGGCAGTATATTAATAAAAGACAAGAATGGCATTAAGGAAATAAGGAAAGATCACTTTAATTAGCTCCTAAACCTGCCCTCATCAGTCAGCCAATCTGTACTTGACCAAATACCCTAACAGCCAACGCTCAATCAACTGGATATTCCGCTAAAGATGGAGGAATTGAGAAGGGCCATTAAACAAACAAACTGTGGCAAGGCACCTGGAAAGGATGGTATCCCAGTGGAGGTGTACAAGACTCTCAGTAAGCAGTCTCTGGAGGCATTCTACGACGTGCTAATCAGCATCTGGACGGAAGAAGAGATGCCAGACGACCTCCGTGATGCATCAATTGTGACCCTCTATAAAAATAAAGGCACACGTATGGACTGCAGTAACTACAGAAGCATCTCCCTGCTTTCCGTTGCTGGCAAAATACTTGCTCGCATCTTGCTCAACAGGCTTATTTCAGCAGTTTCAGAAAATAACCTCCCCGAGTCTCAGTGTGGTTTTCGCCCAGACCGCAGCACCGTTGACGTGATCTTCGCAGTGAGACAAGTCCAAGAGAAGTGCCTTGAGCAGAACATGAATCTATATGCTGTCTTCGTGGATCTGACAAAGGCTTTCGATACGGTCAACAGAGATGCACTGTGGGTAGTACTCAAGAAACTTGGTTGTCCTCAGAAGTTTACCAGCCTCATCCGGCTCCTCCACGTTGACAAGAATGAAGAGATTCTCTCAGACGGTGAACCCTCCGAGAAATTCCCCATATCTAATGGTGTCAAACAGGGTTGTGTACTTGCTCCCGTACTCTTCAACCTCTTCTTCACACAGGTACTGTTCCATGCCATCCTGGACATTGACTCTGGCATCTACATTAGGTATCGCCTGGATGGATCAGTGTTTGATCTCCATCGCCTAGCTGCAGAAACCAAGACACTAGAAAGACTCATCATTGATGCACTCTTTGCAGATGACTGCGTCCTCATGGCCCATGAAGAGACTCACCTACAAGCAATCGTGGACAGATTCTCTGAAGCCTCCAACCTATTTGGACTCACAATTAGTCTAGGAAAAACAGAAGTCATCTTCCAGCCCGCCCCAAACACTGTCCACTCGCAACCCTGTATCACCATCGGCGACACGCATATGAAGAATGTGGACAGTTTCAAATACCTTGGCAGCACAATATCTAGTGATGGCTCTCTGGACAAAGAGATCACTGCGAGGACCCAAAAAGCCAGCCAAGCAATAGGACGACTCCGAACCAATGTCTTGCAGCACAAGGACATACGCCTGTCAACAAAGCTGAAGGTGTACATTGCAGTTGTCCTCACGTCTCTATTATATGGCTGTGAAACGTGGACACTACAGAAGGCACATCAGTCAGTTAGAACAATTCCACCAGCGCTCCCTGAGATCCATCATGCGGTTCAAGTGGCAGGACCGAATCACCAGCCTGGAAGTCCTTGATAGAGCCAACACAACAAGCATCGAAGCCAAAATAATCCAGCCCCAGCTTCAATGGACTGGCCATGTCATCCGCATGAATCAAAGCAGAATCCCAAAGCAGTTGTTCTATGGCGAGCTAGCCCTGGGAAACCGAAACCAAGGCCGCCCTCACAAGAGGTACAAAGACAACCTCAAGACAAACATCAAATGGGCAGACCTTCAACCACGCCAGCTCGAGCTCGCTGCCTCAGACAGAAAGCATTGGCGAGCCCTGACCAGAAAAGCTTGTTCCACCTTTGAGGTTGACAGCCGCCAGCGTCTTAATGCAACTCGTAAGAGACGCCACAGAAATGTATCCCAGATGCCAACAACCATCGGTGTCCCATGCCCCACCTGCAACCGCATGTGTGTATCGGAATTCGGACTCCGGAGTCACATGCGCGTCCACCGTTAAATGAATGTGCACAACTTGTCTTCCTCGACTCGAGAGACTGCAAAAAAACTGGCTTCTATCTGTCATCAGCTGGCGGGATTTCGGTCCAGTTTCTCCCGCACTTTGTTTTAGCGGAACGGTAAATCTATCTGTCTGAAATCAATTTCTAATAGTCTGGTTTAACGAGGCTTTTTCGGCTACATTTGTTACATGTATTAACGCTTGCTGGGTTTCAAATGCTTTCGGTCAATTTAAACACACTAGGGGCTTTTTTTAAAAACAATTTTTACCACTAAATAAGTGCTGCTTTCCAGGGGCTGACGACCTAGACCAACCCGGTACAATTGTTTTTCACAGCACAACACCATATATCCTATCTAACTAAATACATCCGGCGTTCTGCCAGCTGGAGGAAACGGCACCTCTCTCTCTCTCTTCGTCGTTATTCCTTCGGTCAATTTAAATACCCTAGGAGCTTTTATAAAAATTTTACCACTAAATAAGTGCTGCTTTCCAGGGACGGTCGACCTAGACCAACCCGGTAAAATGGTTATTCCCAGCACAACACCATATATCCTATCTAACTAAATACAGTTCCAGTGACCAGAAGAATCGATGCAGACAAGTTATCTCTCATAGCAGTGACAAAGCCGACAAATCGGGGTCTCCAATCAGTTCAGGTTCCAGACTGTAATGCCACACCTGGGTCTGCAAATATTCTACAATCATCATCTAGATCAAAACTCGACCTGAAAAACGATCGAAGTATATGAACACGATGTAACACTTATCATATGCATGACAAAACATTGTTGCGATGTGGAATGATATTTTTCTTCGTCATGGTACTCAACTGAACATATGTAACAGACAAGAGTTCTAAATTGCTAATGAAAGAAAATGAGGACATGCTTGATAGCAGACTCTGATGTGTAAAAATTGCAGTTTTAAGTCACCGGAGTATAAGTTGTATGAGGAGATAAAAACATAAACATGGGCCACATCCTGCTGCTGTAAATCTGATGTTTCAAGCTGGACTACAAGATACCCCCAAGGGCATCACCTAATTTAGATACGTGCTTGCAGCCATTGACATTCCCCAACCTCGCACATCATCTATGCAAAGAGCATCCAACATTGTTGGTTTGGTAACTGTTGAGCTCAATGAAAATAATATGACAAACAAACTGGAACTAGTCAGACAGGTTAATGTCATGCGTGGTGTTCAGCATCCTAAACAAATAAATTTTGCTTTTGATGCAAGATACATTGCCTTTAGCTTTAGACATAAAACGATACCTGGCCAAAGTTCATACACAGGCTGTTGGAATTTCATGTGAAACTGTTACAGAGAAGCTGTACAATGTTGGGTCTACAGCAGAAAACAAGCTCTGCTGGACGGTAGTATGGCTGATTGGGAAAGGTTTTGATGTGCAATGTCCAGGAGGCCATTCAGAGTATGAAATGGCAGGAGAAATTGGAAACAAATGTGTTCCGCAAAAGATTCTGATTAGACATGCAACAACAGATGGAGATGCACATGGTACTGATGGCTTCCAAGCTTCTTACAACATTCTACATCCAAAGTGGGTCTTTTACAATTGAAACGGTTTAACTCTGCAATATTTAGCGAAGAAATGTTTCCAGGAATAATAAAAAGAAAATGAAAAAGCCTAAATGAGAAAATTACCAGTCAAGACATTAAAGCACGCTGCGGCGTGATATTCAAGCAATTGATAGAGGATAACAGAGGTGATGTTATAAAAATTAAACGTCAACTTCCCCATGTACTGGATGCCACTCTGAGCTGTTATTCAGGGGACTGCTCAAAATGCCGGCATTATAACAAGGTTTGAGGGGGAGGAAGTACTAACAACTGGTGGATGCAATCAGCATACCTAGACCCTCATCAAGTGACTCATCTTAACATTACAGAAAATGATAAGAAAATCCCGTTAGAAGTTCTGAAAATGAAACTCTCCTGTGATGCTGTACAACTACTGCGACTGAACACTAACACACAGAAATGTGAGGCTCTGATCAGATCAAACAGTGTTTCATTACCTAAAATGTGAACTATTCCAACAACTTTGAGGCAAGAGTGCATTCAACAATACACATACTCGATAACAGACTGGGATCATCACTGAAAACCAAAGTAACACACTTGGGAATTAAACTTTCATCAAGGACTCTGAGATCACTGGAGACATTACGATAAACGCTGCACTTACCATCAGTTGTATCAAAAGCATTCACAAACCAGGCAACTTCGTCTAGCAAGACAAGGAAATATGACACAGGCCCATTTGAGGTACAGTGCTCATCAAGACATTAGGAAGTCTGACTACTGCAAAGGACTTCTAGACACCAATGAACACTGCAGATAGAAAAGTTTGTTTTCATTCCATGTGCAAAATGAATGTTGTTAAAGACAGCAAAAAGAACACATACTACAGATGGGAAACCTGTAGTGGGGAAATCCGTTGGTAACACAACTCATGTGCATTTGTGTTAGTTACTACCACCTGATGAGACTTGTGGAGATATCGAACAGTTTTGTCTGAATATGAATACACAATTAAGAGATTAAAAAGCAATTTAAATGAATCTTTTACAAACATTCTATAATAAAATATAATAATATATGCAATGACTTACTAACTAAAGGAAAGACTCTAAGAAAGCGCTTTCCTACCAGCATGGCCGACTAAAATGTATACTCTTTTCGCCTTCTTACTCAATAATCCCTCCATTCAGCTCCTTTGGAATAGTCAGACTTCTCAACTTGACCATTAATGCCAGTCTGTGGGCTAATGTTTTCATCGGTGTGTTTGTCTCAGGATCCCTATTTGACAATAGGCCATATAATCTATTGGAAGTTACATTTCCGGTCCGTATTCTACAAACACTATTATGTACTAGCACAGAATTTAAAGAGATTTTTGCTGACATTCTTTGAACAAAAAATCCTCCATTGCAAATTGAATATCGTGTAGGAATACATTGTTACTAATACTAATGAGCGTTGTCTCCATCAGATATCATTACTGTGAATTTGTGGAGCAAAAATGATTTTTTAAAATACAAAATATTAATTAAAATATATTTAAATTAAACATTTTACATTTTATTTAGAATTTCTAATTGCAACAGTCAGTATACACAAGGTGTGAATATTTTATGTGTCTATCATTAATAATGCAATTTGTATATCAATTTAAAGTTTCATCAATACTGCCCTGACAGGGTTAGACAATTTCACCTCAATGGACAAAACTTCCATCCATGATCAAATCATTTTTTCTTAAATACAGCTACAAAGTTTTAAGGAATTTCATCCATGAATCGAACATTTTACAGGCTTTTGGCTGACACCACTGTAACACAAAAACAAGCCAATTACAAATGGCCGGCCGAATTTCAAAAATGCTCAAAACTTAAAGTTTAATTGTGAGTTTCTAATGAAAATAAACACTTCAAATAAATTGTAATTAGTTTTTAGTTCTAACACCAATCTGGAAAGTACTATAAATTAAACTTGACTGTTAAACTTTCTTAGATAATTATGACACCATAGTGCGCGACATTCAATCCATATTGTGCTGCATCACACCTTGCGTTGATCCCATCCAAAAATGTCCATAAACATTAACATTGATTTTGCCTTATGTACTTCTCGGGGCGTGTAAATAAGGGCCTTCCAATGAAATATGGATGTACTTACAAGGATGGAAATAAAACGAGTAATTGACATATAAATGGATGTGTAATAAAATTCTAAACAAAATGACACACATTACTGAAGTAATATGTGCTGAACGTATGGTAGCACGTACGTATGATAAAATCTGGGGGAAAAAATGGCAGTACTGAAATAATGTGCTGAACGATCTGTATTGACTTTTAATATAGGTGTGGTAGCACGTATGTATTATAATAAACATTAATTTTAACTTACATATAACCATGCTTGCACGTATTTCCATAAAAAGGATCAAGTGTGTGTGGATGTGTGTGATTAGGATTTTTAACGTAGCTTTAACAATTTTTCAGCCACGATGTCTGCAGTGAGGCAGTTTATAGCGATGTCTAGCACTGGGGTACCATGCACTGGGGTATGATGTCCCACCCAGCCACATTATTATGACAACAGGCCGACCAGTCCTAACACTGATCTCTTAATGCGGATAGCTAGCGAAGCAGCTGTTAGTACCATTTTTGTAAGTCTTTGGTATGACTCGGCCGGGGATCGAACCTACGAACTCTCACTTCCGCGGCGGACGCTCTAACCACTGTGCCACTGGAGCGGTCAGTAAAATATTATGAATCCGAGAAAAGATAGTTTAATTCATTATTGTGCATTCTGAAGATACTGATATATCTGATTCTGATTTTACGTATTATAATAAACATTAATTTTAACTGACATAAAAGGATAAATGCCCATGCTTGCACGTATTTCCACACAAAAAAGGATCCAGTGATTAAACAGAACGCAAAATTTTTATGTTGAAATCCATGTGTAACAACAGTACCTAAGACACATACCCTACATTAATACGCGGTATCACACGAAATGTTATCCCCCCTCCCTTTTCTGACACGGTCGTATTTCCAGGAGGAAAACCAAAATGTTCAAACATTGTAGCAACAACGGTTTGTCGTCAACAAAGAACAAATAAAAAAATTAACATTTCGTGATCAGCGTGATATAACTATACATGTAGAAAGCGTGTAAGAACAGTAGAAAGTCCTTCTCAAAGTTTATCTAAACCTATTCTTGGGGCATACAGTTTTACTTTTTTCTAAGTGTGCGATTCAGAAATCAGTACGCTATCAGTAAGCAAAGCCAAGCAAAAATAAATTAAAAACTTCTGAAGTTTTGCTTTATCAAACACAACAGGAATGAGGAGCATTGTATTTCCCACACATAATGTAAACATATCTGCATTAATCATTCTAAAAATGTGACGTTAGTCGAAATAGGAACACCATGTGTATGTTTCATATTAGCAGCAGAGGGGGTGAACCATACGATTATATTTTAAGCAAAATATTTTAAGCCTCCTTTTGCCAAATGGAGCCTTAACGATTTTAGAGCCCTATTTGTCAAATTAGGGGTTTCTCAAAATTGTAGGAAGGGGTGAATCAGACAAGCGTCGATTCGGCAAACTAAGACTTCCTCGAAAAGTGAATCTGACAAGCGTCGATTCGGCAAAGTAAGGCTTCTTCGAAAAGCGTAAAAAAAAAGGCATGCTCGAAGACGTCATGGTCGTTGTCGCCGCCCCCTCTGCTGCTATGGGTTAACAATTGTTTTTTACGATGAAAATCACTACGATGAAAGTCCTTAGGACTTTACAAACAGACTAATTTGTAAAACCTCGCCGCGTAAATCAATCAGAGTATTAGATTGGTCAGTGAGTCTGAAATTAATTCTCGTTAGCGAATTATTATGACATCGCATATAAACTGGATTAGTTGGGTCCTCAACGAGTAGAAATCCTGGAGGAGCTGTTGGTGCAAAAGAGTATAAAATATATCCCTGCTGAGCTTGAATTGATCGCTCGAGATTTATTTGATAGCTTTCTTCGATAACATCACATACTAAATTCAATGCTATCACCGAGGTTATATTCACGTTGAACGGAACGATATGCCTGCCGCCTCCGTCTGGGTCGTTATTATGTTTGAGGATTGTTGTTTGTTGTTTCCATTTGTTGAGTATCAAAGAAAAGTTTTCTTGAATAAGATCAGTAACAGATTTTTTTAGTTCATTTGCGTTATACCCAGGAAACTTGAAATCCGGTAAATCGGCCTCTGTTATACTGTAGCTGGTTAGGAATATTTCTTTATCCCCGTTCTCGTCATTAATTATCGCCTAAATTACTCGTTTGTTGATATATTCCATGTCAGATACAAATTGATTTAATATCTCAACATATTTTAATATCTCGGTACGTGGCTTTGTTATATCAGAGAGATGATCCTGAAAGCTCCGTCGTAGTCGTTCTAGTTGTGTTTTATGTAATCGATTAATCTCACCGAAGTAATCAATGGTCTATTTGAGCGTAAATGCAATGGTAACGAATGAATCAAGGGTTTTCTCAAAAATAAAATCCCATTGCATGGTAATATTATCAGTAAATATAAATCTATCGGTTAAGTTTGCATTTTTTATATATGATAAATCATTTCGATATGACGGGTTGATTTCATGATATGATTGTACATCCGTGATATAATCAGACTTTTCGGGTTCGGGTAATTGATAAGCAGTCCGAGGTGGGATTTCAGGCCAACCCAGTATTGTTCTTATAGAACTCTGATATCTACGACATAACTAGGCGAGTTTATCTCAATCGCGGATGATAGTGTTGGTTCATGAACCGTTATAGCGATTTTTGATTCTGCTCCAGTAATTGATTTTACTCTACGCAAGAATTCAGCATTGATTTGTTCGATTTGGTATGACCCAGATGGTATCGAAACGACGTTCCAGTCTGGAGTCCCGTCTTTTTTATTCTTATTCGCAAATACCAAGGAATTATTCGGCTGTTGACCGCCAAATGCTACCGACCTAATATTAGGCCAGCTGTGATACACTCGTAGTTTCGCTAACGTGATCTCCTTCACGGGAATCGGAGTAGGGAAATTCACACTGAATTCAGGATTCGTTGAGGTTATTGAGATCATGCTGGTTTGTACTGGGTTTGTGTTCTCTACTAATCGTTGAAGTAGTTCTTGCGGTGTTGTCATTGTTATTATACTCATTTTGTATTTCTAATTTTGACATCGCGGAATCATAAATACTTACCATCGCTGAGAACTCACTATCTGATATAAGTGTATCATCGAGCGACGACGATATCATCGAGGATAATTGCGAATACGCAGTGGACACAACATGAAATTTAATTATGTAATCTTGTAGTTTGCGTTGGCTGCATGATGATATTTTTTTGTTATTATCGAAATAATTCTCGCGATTGTTGTCGCAGCGGCTATACAAATTGGACCAGCTATCGGGGCAATCATTGTCACCGAGGAGAGTATTATACCAGCTCCGGCGATTACACCACTCACCGAGTACACGGTAACATCAATTGCGGTGATTCTTCGTCGGTATTTTTTTAGTTTTGTTTGATACTCCTCAGTGAGTGTTTTGAGTTTCATTGAAAACTCTCTGGCCTGATCATAGCGATATTGAGATACCGAAGGTACCGTTGATGACGACATTTTATTTCCAAATCAGTTTACGATTTCAATTGAATCCGCTAGCTGTTTAGTTGTTTACTTAAATCCGCTACGAATTCCACATACCATGTTACTGAAACCCTAACTAAATTTTTATCAGTGGATGCTATCGTGAACTGTTCAGTTGTATCCTTGTCGATGATCGTTGATATCATATTGTTGACCCCAGATGAATTCGACTATGATATATTAAATTGAGTTGGCGTCACTAGTGTTAATCGATAAATACCTTTGACGGTTGCGGTGATATCTAATTTGCTGTTTGTAGGTGTCCACGCAAATGATCCGTGTTGAATCGTGTATACTATGTTGTTGGCTTTTGCATGAGGAATTTTTGTTTTTTCAACGATTTCTATCATCCTCGTTGCATCCTCCTTGATTGCCTCGATGGTGTTTTTCATTTCTTCGATGGATTTTTTAATATCAGGAAGTTTTATGTCGAGTTTATCCAACGTGGTTGCAAAGAATTTCTCGATGATATTTTTACGAAATGATCTAAACTTTTCAACGTGATCTGCATATTTACTTTGAAGTGTTGCTAGTTCCAACATAGAATCTTTTATCGTTGTGAGCTTCGGTGTGGTCACCGGTGGATTTCCAAGGAAATCTAATAACGGCTTGTCAATATTGTTAATTCGTTCCAAGATAGTTGATACAAGTACACCCGGTTTGAGTTTACCCTGATCGGAAAACAACGCGATAGTGCCTTCGGTTATGCCACTTTGTTTAACTAAAAAATCATCCAGGGAAACATTACTAGATTTCAATTTACCCTGACGATCTTGAAATACAACTATTTCATTGGGATCAACACTTGATAGGTTGAACATTTCAGCTATTTCATCTTCGATTATTTTTTTTATATCATCGGCTGCAGATGTTTCTGTGGTTGGTTTCTTCGATGGTAATAGAGGTCGTCCCCAAATATCAATGATGTTATTCTATATAATCTCTCTCTAAAATCTTTTCGTTGCAAAATCATCGATGCCGCCAGCGATTACTAGTGTATTCATTTACGACAACATGTGGTGGTTTTCCAGATGTTGAAATAGCGTCAAGGACATTCAATACTTCGCTGCCGCATATTGGTGAGTCATTCATTTGTTGTGTTTGTAGCGTAGAATACCAACGAGGAGTTTTTAAGCGGTTTATATAGCGGTTAAATTCCTTCGGCGGTGCTAATCCATATGAGTCGAAATAAACGATTGCACGTGGATCAATCGCGTATGCAACCCAGTGAGTACCAGGTCCGGTGCTGTTATCGAGATTAATAATACCGGTTTCAACGCTGTTTGGTTGTGTCGGCAACTGATCTTTCATAAAGACACCCATAAAGTTTTTTATCGCCAATTTTTTTAGCAGCATCGAGTAAATCAAAATTGGACATTGGAGTCAAAGACTCTACAACCAAAGGTTCCTCAATCGAAGATTCCCGAGTTAATAAACCGGTCCTAGTCTTAGACCCTTTCCGCTGTACCATGAATACGGGGTTCCTGGCAGTCTTAGACCCTTTCCCTTCTTTTCTGTATATCCCTTCCCAGTTGCTTTCTTTAGTGCCATTCCTGCCGCGGTACCAACGGCTCCTAACGCCGCCGCTTTAGCCACCGATGGGGCCGCTGCCGCAATCAAAGCCGGAATCGCAGCTAACAGCGGAAATATACCGCCAGTCTTTTTCATATTGGCAACTGCAGCCGCAGAGAGTTTAATTCGAATTCCTTTTTTATTCTCAAACGCGTCATTGAAACGTTTTGTTTGATTAGGTTTCAACGATAATTTATTCGCCCCGTCTGTCATCTGATTGGGTTTCAACGTGATTGTAGTTCCACGTTTTTCAGTTGCTGATGATTGTAGTTTCTTAATTTGATTTGGAGTTAGCGTAACACTGATAACATCATATGGCATTATACAATAACAGATTGATCTAATTGTTACATATTTTCCACTGGTGCATCTATCACTCTCATTCTTCCACCAACACCTTCGAGTAGCATTGATTTATCGCTGAGAATGACGGCAACCGCTCTATAATTAACACCGCCAGGGTTTACACGAGCTCTAAAGTGTATATCAACGACGGATTGTCTTGTTAAGTCAAGATGTTCCAGCGAAAAGTAATAGATCAGATACAGACTCTTAAAATCCAACTGTGATATTTGCAGACCAGTATCAACGTTTTGATCACGTCCCATATATGACGACAGACGATGATACACACGTGCTATTTGGTTGTCATCGTAATTCAGATGTATATCCTCGGATGGTTCCTGTTGTCCGTTTATTCTCAGCGAGACATCACTGACACCTAATTGATCAAATATCATATGGCTGTGTTCTTGAGAGTTTAATCGATTTATATTCTGTAGCGCAACAAATATATGACGTGGAGCTGAAACGCCCTGTTTTGATGCTAGGTTCCATGTAAATGTATTATCAACATCAGAATCCTTGGTATCTGTACTCGTTGTTAGCCAACTCAGCAACGACTTTCCTCCTTGATTCATAAACGATAGTAATCGTTCTTCTGTTGTGATTGATGGAGTCAGTACTGGCATCCACAGTGATAGTTTTGTTAAATTAACTTTACCGGCAGCAACATCAGCATCGCGCCAGATTGCATCATTGTCGGTACCCTTTCTCACGAGTACAACTGTTTGCTTGGCTCCATAGATAACTTTTCGGACAACAGACGATGATACACACGTGCTATTTGGTTGTCATCGTAATTCAGATGTATATCCTCGGATGGTTCCTGTTGTCCGTTTATTCTCAGCGAGACATCACTGACACCTAATTGATCAAATATCATATGGCTGTGTTCTTGAGAGTTTAATCGATTTATATTCTGTAGCGCAACAAATATATGACGTGGAGCTGAAACGCCCTGTTTTGATG
The DNA here is from genome assembly GCA_029339505.1 of Unio delphinus. NCBI lineage: Eukaryota > Metazoa > Mollusca > Bivalvia > Unionida > Unionidae > Unio > Unio delphinus. Next base: position 8,505,367 of record JAQISU010001242.1, on the reverse strand, counting down.
CTAGGTTCCATGTAAATGTATTATCAACATCAGAATCCTTGGTATCTGTACTCGTTGTTAGCCAACTCAGCAACGACTTTCCTCCTTGATTCATAAACGATAGTAATCGTTCTTCTGTTGTGATTGATGGAGTCAGTACTGGCATCCACAGTGATAGTTTTGTTAAATTAACTTTACCGGCAGCAACATCAGCATCGCGCCAGATTGCATCATTGTCGGTACCCTTTCTCACGAGTACAACTGTTTGCTTGGCTCCATAGATAACCTTTCGGACATTTCTACAGAATCCAAATATGTGATGTAGTGGAATCGCGCATGAAAACTGTCGACGAGGCCTCTTCAATGTTGCTACGCGTGTTGCAAATCCTAGATTGTAATCGAGATTAGTATCTATGACATCAAAGTTACCAGCTGGTCTTGTATATCCGGCTGGTGCTGGATCAACTGCAATATCTCGTGTTCCCTTTACTCTAGAATACTGAATGTGATCAGCGTGATCAGTGATATCCTTTGAGAACATCATAGATGGACCCGCTGATCTTGTATTATCATCGGAATATCTCGCTAACCCGATTATTATTGTGGCAACATCAACCTCACGCTCAATAGATTCAATTTCTCTTCCATCAATGAGATATCTTGCACTTTCAAATAGCGCCATGATACCATTATTGACAAAACCAACTTGAACATTTGTGTCATCTGCGTATGCTGTATTAGCGTCAACATTTGTTACAAGTTCTCCTTCCACTTCGATAAATGCTTCACAAGGCAAAAAGTATTTACTGGTATCATGAACTTGAAGTTCAATTCTTGATCGAAGATTAGGTTGTATTGCATGATAAGAATAGAATTGATAATCACGTACGGAATCATTTTTGAGCACTGGGGCGTCCATATCAAACGCTGTATCAGGTGACCGTTTAAACATTTTATTATATATGTATTGATCTAAATCGTAAAATCCGAAGGATTTTCATCATCGTCGTGTTTTTTTTAAAGCCACTTTCCGCTATCATATTTGCGGTTATGTTATCCTGGTCACTTGCTGTCAACGACGGAATCATCAGTGACGCTAGTTTTTGATCTACTGCGTTATTTATAATTTTACTAACATTCGCAGGCATATCCGCTGTAGATGGCAGTGGTCCCAATTGTGGTTTTGAAAATCCTTTGGATTTTCGCCGTCGAACTAGCGCTGTTAGTTTATCCCGAGCGGCTGAAAACGCTTTTCCGGCAAGATCTCCAACAGCGCTAATACCCTTATCACGAATAACATCAATGGTTTTCATCGATAATTGTTTTACTAGCGGCGCCACTTTTAGAGCCATTCTTGCAAATAACCCTGCAATTGTATCACCGAGACCATCACGATAGTACGTTTTATAAACAGGCAATCGCGAATTAACTACATAGACACTGGTTGGTTTGTCATGGTTGTAGTGTATGATCATCTTATTTAAATTATATTTATCTAATCAGTGATTCATCACCGATGACTTAGTCGCTGTAATAATCCGTAGGATTTTCAACTAACTCATCAATGAAATCTCGATATGTTGCAATGTTCATGATGCCACCTTGAAATAAACGCATGCAGATATCAGCTGCTTCATTGATTATTTCCGGTGAATTATTTCCAGCTCGTTTCCCTCCGACGAGTACTTCTAATCGTGAAATATCGCTGAGAACATTACCAGGACAACTAACTAGACCACTACCTGAAATTCCACTGGAATCTCTGGAAAATCTTTGATTTTCAGATTTAGAAAATCCCTCCCCGGTTGCACCCTGTGTATCTGTTTCTCGACTTTGTAAACCCTTAAAAAAAATTTCAACATCATCATCTTCATCTCGATCAGATGATATATTCAATGGTCCAAGCGAAGCTTCGGGTGGTAGTTGTTGTTGAGGTTCTTCTTGTTTTTTAGGCGAGAAAGATATTTTCTTTGAAGGTTGCTTTCGCTTTCTTTGCAATATTTGCGGTTTTTGCTGTTGTTTTAGTTCTTCATATTGTTTAAACAATGTACCCACCGCATTGATATATCCTATGTATGATGTATTATCATTATCAATTTGACTTGTTTTAGTTTTGATTTTGTAGCCCAATGAGATATACTTCTAACATATTTATGATGTTCTGGTTTCAACATTTTTTTCTGTTTCATAAGTCGTAACAACATGCGCAGGAATTTCTGCTAGTTTAGTCTCATCAATTGCTGCTAACCCTTCCTCGTTAAATCTCGCGCGTAAATCATCTACTGTTCTTTTTTATTCAGGTGGTTCACTAACATCACCGTGGAGTTTTTGTACAGCTTGTTTTGTTTGTTCAGTTTCCGCTGCTATCTTTACAAGTTCACCAATAAGAGGTTTTTCTTTTCTTTTTTCCCCCGTCTCGGGAACATCGCCCCATATAGCACGCTCTACCCCCTTCGTTGCTGTGGTTACTGGTTTAAACAACTCTTCAGATCCCGCAGCAAAATCCGTTTTGCAAACTCTGTCTAGCTTGCAGTTTATTCCTGACAGAGTCGCGGATTGGTATAAATTTTTTAATCGCATCTAGTCGCACACGAGCTAATCTAGTCGTTAATGACTCATTAACCATTATTGAAATCGTACACAATTTTCCAATTAGTGTACGAAGAGATTTCAATCTAAATGCAGTGATTTTGTCATCCGAAAATAATTTTAGGTGGAAAAGTCTACGGGAAATCCCATGCAAATCCCATGCAAAATCGACCATTTGACCCGACTGACACCAATAGTCATTTTTGGTCGTTTTTGTCGTTTTTTGGTCATTTTTTTTTAGTCATCATTGCTTGATTTTCGTCAGTTTTTGGCATAAAACATCATAAAAATAATTTTAGGTGGAAAAGTCAACGAATATTAACATGAAAAATCGACCATTTTACTCGATCTACACCACTTAAAATCAGTCAAAAATGGCCAAAATCGGTCAAAAACGATTAAAAAAAACCTATTTACTATGAAAATTTCAGTAAAAAAAATATTTTATTATGAAATTTTACAACTTCCTTGTAGTAAAACACTGATTGATAAATGCCAGTATATAATTTCACCGTTATTGTTGACTAAAACAGACTATCCGAAGTTTTTTTTTCGTTTTGTTCAATTAACAATCTTATATTTCTGATTTTTTAATTAATTACTCTTTTTACTTCATACTTCTTCCCTAATTCCTTTCTTATTTTTTCCACGATAGTAAATAACGGGACAAACTTACTGACGTCGTCACAGCATAGAAGGGAATCACGGATAGAATTCTGAATTCGTTTTATGAGGGCATATTGTTTGGGTAGTACATATTTGTTATTGTTAGCGCCGTATTCAATATCCTGGAAGTCGGACATAATTTGGTCGCAGTTTAAACCATCTGATATGTAAATACCCTGAGATTTCAAAATTAAAATTTCGGTTATAACCTCATTGATATTTTGAGAATTCATATTATTGATAATTATATACTTCTAATATGAAAAATATATTTTTTAAAAAATGAAACCAGAGATGGGTGTCTATGCATACACGAATTGAATTTTTTGTCCGGTCTTTTTTGAAATCGCAGATCGATAAATTCCCTCTGCGACGCATTAAACAGAAGGTGGATAAATATCATAATACCTACCGGCCTTAGCTATTTATTGAAATACTATTTCCTCGTTATTTGTTGTATTAAAAGATCTTACAGGTCTCGCTTTTTTCGAGTATTTCCAGTCTTTCCTCGTTTTAATTTTTTGCTTTTTGAGATAGCCTGCAGATTTGATAAAGAATTGTTCTTAGGATTGGAATCAATGTGATCGATAACAAAACCATCCTTGATCAATCCATGGAAACATTCATATATTATTCTATGATTAAGATGTATTTTCCCTCCAGCGGTAAACCTCAAATACCCTTGATTATTCATAGCACCAACTGGTTTCTTCAGTTTACGATGTCTGACAATACCATCACTGGATGCCTCATAGTTGCTGATCACGGGATGTGGTCGGAATTGGTTCATTTGTATATACTATTTGTCTAATTCATTGTTTGGTCTAATGATTACATTTGGAAATATACCGATGTAGTCTTGAGGAGTTCTTATGATTTTGTCCTTGACGGAGTCAAGGACGCTGTCAGAAGTAGAGTCATTGATGGAGTTCTTAGTGGAATCTTTGATTCTCTTATCATAGTAACGCTTCAACTCCCTATATCGCTTACCACCACAACCGAGACACAACTGTGATTTACCACGCACCCCTATCCCACATCGTATACAAGGGATCTGGCCAATGCTTCCACGTCGAAAACTTTGCATATGATATCCACAGAACTCCTTTCTGCATGATTTGCTACACGGGGTTACTGATCCAATCATAAGCCATTTGCAATGATTCATTATATATAGATTCTCTATTTAAATACTTGTTTTAATTATAGCATGAAGGAGTTCGAGAGATTACCGAAAATTACGCCTAGGAAAAATGCTAAATTCAATCTCGATAGAGTCTCTGATACACCAAAGGGTAAAATTCGTGATAGAACCATGATAAGTAAAATTCCTGATTGTTTTAATGAATTCAAGCGTGATTGAGCATCTCACTGCTGGTCGACATTTCAAATCAATGGTGAAGTTGTTGCTACCATGAGCAGCAGTGATAATCTCATATCTTGGGCGAAAAATGTATTTTTTTAGAATAAAATTCATTATCCGTTCAGACACAGGAGATTGGATTATCAGGGATAAATTTGAACCCATCTTGAAGGATAAAAGAACTATCACTGTGAGTCGTGATTCCAAACCAGGAATTTTGACTGAAATTTACAAACCGTATTAAGAAAGATCTTATCCTGTAACAGCAGTTGTTTATGTGATATATCCGTTAAATGATAAACCGAGTATTAAAAAACTAGCACCGATGAAAACTATCACCGATGAAACTATCGTCGCTGATTTTATCAACGAGAATGAATTGTGTAGCAGAACGAATAATAGAACACTTCACAAATGCGTTGCGTGGAAACAAATTGACTGATCTAAGACGTAAAAAAATAACCGAGTGGGGACTAACAGTAAAGGAGCACGGGGCAACAATTCAAAATGTGGCAGCGTTAGAACGAATACTAAAATTCCCAATATCAGTAATGACGATAACAGGCGAGATATTATACGAACCGAAATATAAATCACAAGGAGCTCCAATAAAAATTATTGATCATAACGAACACGCATGGATATCTGCAGTAACAATATTTCCAAGGGATAGAACCATAAAATATATACCCCCGGAATTCTCCGGAGAATAATTCTCTGAAGAGAAACTATTTGATTTTATTCACCAGTTGAGTGAAAATGATCCTGTGTCAGTGTGCTTACTTCACAGTTTTGAAGACGAAGAAGGTAGATTCGATCAATTTGTAAGACCTAATGGAGAATTACACCGCACTGAAGCGCTCCAACACGCAATGAAATAACTAGCTAGTAGTTTCTCGGAGAGTTTCGACGACGAGCAATTACTAACAAACTGTTTTACAATTCTGTCGGTTGCAGATCATTTTGCGAGAAAGAAAAACACATGGAAACCAACGCGAGGTGAGTTTCTCACAGACATCAAATCAAGTTGTATAGAATACAACCACGGTGGATTATGGAATACAAAAGACGACCGTGAAAGTCGCGTGTTACCCAGGGAGTTTTCTCGGGTACGGAGAATGCGCTAAATATTTTAAGCGATTTAGACATCCCAGCCATGAGATGGCCCGCGTTGCAATTAATGGACCACTGCCTGATTTCGATTTAACAGGATTCGTTCGTGTGGTATCATTTGAATTGGTTAAAGGACTTCATCCGTGCTGTTATATTTGGATTGGTAGACACATGTCTGAAAAACATTGGATGCCAATAGTGCTATTACGGTATATGATTGATTTTAGCATGCTGATATCGCTGATTGTCGGTGAAGCAATTATATCATATCGAGCTCAGACTGAAGTCTGGTTACCACAACATGATCTAGATAGTATAATCAGCGAAAACAAAAAACAGTTTCCTGATCTCGACGAAGAATATATCATGAATTGGTTCAAACAGTTATTTGAAATCAGAAACAAAGATGCAAAAGATCTCGGTAGAAGAATAATTGGTAAGTTTACTCAAGGTGGTAAATACAACAATACAAGAAATTCTTCACGGTTGATTATGGATTGTGTTGAATACGATTTTATAATCGCGGATATAACATCTAAGCGCATATATGTCAATCGTTAAGACGCTTTCTTGTCCGATGGAACCAAATTGGGTACAATTGTTACTTACAACGATGGACACAGTCTTCAATATACACATTTGAGGGCGTCTATGCTAGCTTATGCTTCTATCAATTTATTTTCGATGATAAATAGATTTCCTGACACCGCAGTTAGAGTAGCCACTGATTCATTTTGCATAGACATGAAACACAGCAACGCAGTAGCTGAATTCACTAATTCCAACGAGAGTTGGGGATCATGGAGAATTAAGCGGGAAATACCGTGTGATTTTTCCGAATCAGCAGATGTTACGATTGAAGATAAATATTTGAAAAGCAATCAGTATTCAGAACTATCTAACGCACCGCAGATATCTGATCCAATATGTAGATATAAAACAGTTTATTTAAACGGTTGTGGCGGGTCAGGAAAGACGACTCGTGCGATTGAGTTATTTCGTGGGAAATCAAATATGATTGTACTAACACCAACACACAGACTTGCAAGAGAGATGAAACAACGAGGGGTGAATGCTTTCACTTCTCATAGTTTCTTTCGATGGAAAGGTGACGAATGGACTCCTGAACGAATGGGTGAGAAATTTATTCCTGAAGTCATTATTTGGGATGAGATATGCACGGTGTCATTAGATGTATTACAAAGATTTCTTGATTGGTTATTGCACGCGAACACAAAAGTCGTCATGTGCGGTGATCATGGCCAACCAACACCATTTGTCGGTTTATCCACAAATAATTGGCTAAAGAATTTTGTAGACTACTATGAAGAAATTAACACCGATCATAGAGCACTTGATGAACAATTACGCGAGTTCAAAAAACTAATCAGATTACAACCTGATAGAATCCAATGTGAAATAGCGCGTGAAATAATTTCGGAAACTCCCATGAATGATTTTTGGGAAGCGCGGAGACCAAACGATTTGATAATCGCAAGTAGAAAAATAGTCAGGGACACACTTCAGATGAAGTTATTTGAAACGCATAAAGAACAATTTGCAACACTTCAAGTGCCGCTCTGTTATAGTCATTCGGATACACGAAAACACAATACTGAAGATGATATTCCAGGCTTGACAGTGAAGCAGAATTTAGTGTTAAATAATATTGTGCTGGTTGATATCAGCATCGTCGAAGATGCATTGCGTGCTGATAAATCCCCATGAACGCTAGGATACGAAGCGACGATACATTCTTCACAGGGATTAATTATATCCGATACAATTGTTTAGATAGTGGATAATCACATCGAATGGTCAAATTTAGTTTATCTCGCAGTGTCCAGAGTGCGAAGAATAAATCAGCTTCGAAGAGTTGTTTTAGATGATAATGACACAACAATAAGTGATATTGTCAGCGTTGACAACGTCAAGGACATAATCAGGAAAAACTTTCTGGTTATAAACAACAGGACAAAAAAAAACAGAGAATTTGATATTGATGCCGAATTAATAATTACACTGAAGCAACAACAGAATAATCACTGCGCGAGTTGCAATTGTTTAATAAGTTGGTGTTGGTCGGATAAGGATTCTCGACAATTTACCGCAGACAGAAAAGATAGCAGCGTAGGTCATACAAGAAATAATGTGATACTGACTTTTCTTGAGTGCAACAGACGAAGAGGTGCAAGTTAAGATCACGCGGTGGTAATTGAGTGTCCTCGGGTATCACTTGTAGTTGTTGTCGAGTAAATCCTCGCTGAGGAGCAGTTGAATCCAGTCTATAGATTGCTGGTCTACACGTGGATCGTGTTATGCCGGATATTTTATGAGCGGTGACACTCCAAATAGGATCAGTAGCCCTTTTTGTGCCACCTTCAAGCTCTCCTGGTTCGTATAAATACCTAACAGTGACATTACCGAGTATTGGTTGTTTTGAAAAATCTTTTAGTGGTTGTACGGTTATATACTTCTTTTTGATCGCGTTGTTAGGTTTCATGTTGATTGTTCGAGTAACCTCATTATTCAGAGCGGTAATTACGACTGGTAATATCTTGACCCATTCACGAGATTGTTTATCCTGGATGAATTCTTTCGCGTATTGATATCCGAATAACCGCTCAGCAAGTGTGCGATTAAATCGTTCAACAATTGCCTGATCGCAATGTAGTGCAGTGTGCCCTCGTCGTAACGCGGTATTATGATTCTTCATCGTTAATAGAACCACACCTTGAAATTCCTTGCCAGGATCAACTTGTAATAGATTTGGCCAGCGCAGAGGACCCCTTCGATAAATCCTTTCAAATGCAGAAGCCACTTCAGTTGATGATTTTGGCGCTAGCGGTTTTGCTTGTTTGTATCGACTCGCAACATCAACTACAGTTAACGCGTATTTGTAACCACCATCATGCGGCAGAAATAATATATCAGCTTGATGAACTTCATTAGGAACGGTCACATCAAAATGCGAGTAGTTAATTCGCTTAGGCGGCGGAAGATAAATTTGCCATATCGCCTGTTTGGATAACCAATTAGCCACGGTGGTATATTTCACTTTCTCAGCGCTAGCGAGTTTACCGATTGCTGCTTTACCCTTCCAGTATCCTCTTGGAGAATAATAGATAGATTCCATGTTGTTATTAATTACCAACACCTAACATCAATTTACCTTTCATCGCTGATTTTACTTACCATGAAGCCAATTTTTCTTTGAAGGATTTATCAGTGATAGAATTCAACGCGTGAATTAATTTCACATCTGCGATATGTCTGTGTTGCAACTTACTGCTTTTATAAGCAACATCATGAGCATGACACGCCTTATCAATGGCGTTTATTGGATATTCACCCGGTCGGGGTTGGTTTTGATCATCGAGTCTGATATCGAGTATAGTCCCTGGTCCATAATAATTATACCCTGGAAGGTGTTTTTCTCCTGGATACTTTGCCCATGGTGTTCCCGGGAGTTTAGTTAGCTTGGCTGCAATATCACCTCCTCGTTTTTTTTTAAATCATCAGAAATGCTAGCATTTCCTGCAGATCTCATAGAAACAAATCTAAATTTCTTTGTACTGCATTGTACACACTTACCAGAAAGTGCTGATCTGTTATTTTTTAGTTATAATCGTCGTCAAGTCATCTGTGCCAGTACGCGCCTTACACTTCACACAATATAGATCCATAATTTATATATAATAACATGAATGTAATTGATTATTCAGCTACCCGACGACGAGAAGCTATTAAACACTATGCGATGTTGCCGAATTCTATTCGCGCGATTATAATCGGACCATCTGGAAGTGGCAAGACACAATTGTTACTTAATTTAATAACGAGATCAATGAAATGGGACAAGTTGTATTTAGTAGCCCCGGGTGTAGACGATCAGAGATGTTACGAAATGTTAAAGGATTTTAACGAGAAAGCAAAATCGGAAATCGATGAAGATATCATTGAATTTATAACCGATATCGAAGAAGCACCGAGCATTGATTCCATCGACGGAAGTATTAACAATTTAGTCGTTATATGATGATGTGGTGTTAGACAATTAAAAAAATCCTGCTAAGATGTTTTCCAGAGGCAGGCATAAAAACACCGACGTGATAAATGTCACTCAACAGAATACTCAAATTCCGAAGGTGATCAGAGATAACTGCAATTTATTGTGTGTGTTTAATGGAGTTGATACTCATACGCTACGAAATATCTGGCAAACTTGGTGCGGCGGTGATATGGATCATAATCGATTTAGAAATTTCTTTAGTCACGCTCAGTCAATCCCATACGGATTTGTGACGATAAATTTATCAGACCCTCGAACGCGATATCGTGTCGGACTTGATAAAATATTCGGTTAACCCATAGCAGCAGAGGGGGCGGCGACAACGACCATGGCGTCTTCGAGCATGCCTCTTTTTTTTACGCTTTTCGAGGAAGCCTTAGTTTGCCGAATCGACGCTTGTTAGATTCACTTTTCGAGGAAGTCTTAGTTTGCCGAATCGACGCTTGTCTGATTCACCCCTTCCTACAGTTTTGAGAAACCCCTAATTTGACAAATAGGGCTCTAAAATCGTTATGGCTCCATTTGGCAAAAGGAGGCTTAAAATATTTTGCTTAAAATCCAACCGTCTGACCTAAGGCTCCATTTGGTAAAAAGGAGGCTTAAAATATTTTGCTTAAAATATAATCGTATGGTTCACCCCCTCTGCTGCTATATTTGAGAATTATTACGAAGAATCCAGGCACTTGAAATCAGATACTACAGAACCATCATTGGCATCTCTTGCATGGACCACATCACAAATGAACAAATGAATAACATGAAAAGATGCCAAGGAGGCCAATATTAAGACATCCTCACCGCCGTCAAAAAGAGAAAGATGAAATGGCATGGACATGTCACTAGAACCAACAGTCCCCAGGGCAGCGTCCAGGATGGTAGAAGGAGAGGTAGACAGAAAAAAAAATAGACTGACAACATCACAGAATGGACCAGGAAACGTTTTGCGCAGACAAAGGCATTCGCGAGCATTGTCACAAGGACACACACACACACACACACACACACACACATACACACACACACATTCTTTGCACTGTCGTGCAGATACAGACTACGGAAATCATCCATGTCTCTATTTAGCGTTCCTACTAATTACTGCTAAGCCTGACAAAGCCCGGCAAAGCCCAACAAAGCCAGACAAAGCCCGACAAAGCCTGACAAAGCCAGACAAAACCTAACAAAGCCTAACAAAGCCACGCAAAGTCAGATTAAGAAAAGAGTGTATATATTGTTCATTATATTGATGGAAAAATTAACTTACCGAAAGACTAATTATCAACTTATTCTTGCAGATTTAAATGACCGAAAATTGGGCGACAAAGTTTGCATTTCAAATGATACCTGTTTATACTAGGGGACACGTACATATTGGTTTATCATTCAACAATTTACTAAGTGTTAGCGTCATTAGATATCATTTACATCTCTCTGAAATATATATCTTGTTTATATTTAACATACACCATGCCTAGTACTTCTGCTCGAAAGGAAGTGTCTATCACAGTTTAAAATATAATATGGCCCGCACCAAGCAGACAGCGCGTAAATCCACGTGAACGTGAACGCAGCATGTTTTGGACTACAAAATAGAGACAAGATGATAGAGAAAATAATAATGGAAAGGAAAAAAACAAATATGACAAGAAATTAAAAGTAAAAGGAGGAAAGATAAACAGGAAAAGAAGATACAGAGCGAAACTCAGAAGTTTAAACCGCACGGAGAGCACGAGAAATAATGGCGGAATCAAGGCAAGTAATGCTGGACTTGCAAAAGTACTTCAGGACAAGGCGTGTTGTACAAGACGACGGAGATTTTATAGAAAAACAAACAATATATTTCACATTTTTTTACGAAATAAAATTAACTATATAAAATGATACTATAGCACACAACTTTACTAAAAACAGTTAATGGTCTGTGAAGATCAGCGGAAAGAGCACCCTCAAAAAAAAAGAAGACAAAATACAGATAATGAAATAGTAGATTACATATGGAATTACAAAACACATTACATAAACAAGCAGACATTATACAGAATTAAAAAAAGGGGCGGATTAGCCTTACCTAATCCCCTCCTAATTAAAACTAAAAGTATAATAAATAGACTTAAACGGATAAGTAGCACATTTCAAACGAACTCATAGAAAAAATATATGAACAGATCAAGGTCCAGCTCGTCGACCTCCGCCGATCTCTTTTCGGCATCGGGAACTATATCCTCAACACAAAATTCTCCAGATGTAAAATAATTAAATTATCATGGAATTCCAAATATGAGGAAGAAAATACTTTATATCAATAAATATAACAGAACTAGAAAACGTTTGATTTGTCTATGATCATTGTTTTTGTTTTTATTATATGTTTAATTCATTACAAGGAAAGAAACGTTTTTAAACTTACAATAAACATTTTACATACGATTTTCTTATTATTCTAGTTCGAACTTTGCCGCCAAATTTTATTTGCTATTTAATTTGGCATAATTATGTTGAATACTAATCCTTCAGTTTTGTTAATTTATTCGTCAACATAATTTACAATATAAATACACTTGTCTAAAATGACTTTTATGACTGTCAGGCTTTGTGAGGATTTGTTACGTTTTGTATGACTTTGTCTGACTTTGTGTGATTAGTCAATACTGAAAAAATTGCACTTGCTTTCGATAAGTTCAATGAACAATGGATACGGTAATAAACAGTTTACGTAAGATTTTGTCATACTTTGCCATTATTCAATTTTGAATTTGTACTCTGTCTTCCAATTTTCGGTCATATAATTTTGCATAAATATGTTGAAAACTAGTTTTTCGGCATCAATATAATTAAAAATATAAATACGCATTTTTTATTTGATTTGACATGGCTTTGTATGGCTTTGTTAGGCTTTGTCAGGCTTTGTTGGGCTTTGTTAGGCTTTGTCGGGCTTTGTCTGGCTTTGTCGGGCTTAGCAGTATTTAGTAGGACCCCTATTTAGTGTACACCTTTGTTATGCTTCCGGTTTTATAAATTGTGATAATTTTTGCGGGAAGTTTGACTATGGTTCAGATCGTCATTAAAGTGTGCGTGTTTTAATATGCCTGTATCTGATACTCATTTTTTTTTAAAATTACATTACTCAAAAAATTATTTTTTAATTTTGTATATAATTACCACTAAATCAAGCACAATAGTAACACTACAAACTGTTCATTACTTAACGTCACTCACGAAAGACAACTGTCAACTCAAACAGTGACAGTAATTTAGAAAACTCAAAATGTTTTGGTGCTTAACTTTATTTTGCATCGATGAGATATGAGAATTAATTTAATCATTATTTAATCATCATCATCATACACTATATTGGGTATATTATTGTCTTTTTTTTATTTTACAAAGCTATTATTGTACCATTATACTAGTGGCAGCTGCCCTTTATTATTTTATTTTTTCAGGCCTAGGGAAGATAATACGCCCCCAGAGTGGGCTATGATAGAACTGCAGGGTAGCCTGGAGACTCGACATCAAGTTGCACTCAATGGTCGTTTTATAGGAGATCTTCACTTCACAAAGAAGGTAAATTATATTGGAAAGTTAATCAGTGTGTGATTAGGATTTCTAACAGCTTTTTCAGTAATATTGCTACGATGTCTGCAGTGAGGCAGTTTATAGCGATGTCTAGCACTGGGGCATCATGCCACAGACATGTAGCATGATGTCTCACCCAGTCACATTATCTTGGCACCAGGCCGACCAGTCCTAACACTAACCACTAACTGTTAGTATTATTTTTGAAAGTCTTTGGTATGACTTAGCCATGGCGGACACTAAAACCACTAGGCCACTGGGGTTCTTACAGTGGACAAGCTGTAACACAGTAGCTATTATAGATACAGAAATGGAAAAAAGTGGGGTCATTTAGAAGGAAATGGGTTGCAGAAACCCGTAACTGTTTCATGTTTATTCAAGAAATTCAAATATCACAGGCACTAGTTGTACTAGACCAACAAATTGTTCTCCACTTTTTTGTGTCACTGAAGCCAGTCCAAAAAAAAAGAAAGGTGGAGAACAATTTGTTGGTCTATAGTACTAAAGGATCAGACATTGACCCTGGGGATAAAGATATTTGTGCTTATATAATGTCACCATGTAGTGTGTTCCAATATCGACTAAAATCGGAACTTGGAATAAAATTTTAGTATCCCACACTTAGCCGCCCATTATAGATGCTTTTCTACAACTTCAAGTCATAATGTTTTAGTCAGACTTTACTTACTATGATGTCTTTTTCTAATAAATTTAAATTTGTACACAAGTAAATAATTGTGTTTTTAAGTTCTGTTGGCCTACATTTCATTTGGCACGCATGTGATGGAAGTGGCTAATGCCAAAATTTTATTTAGTTGAAGTATTTTCTGTAACGAAATGAATAGAAATATTTTAATATTGAAGAAATTTATAAACTCAACATTCTTTCAACTGATTTCTATGAATGAAACCATTTGACAACAGAATTTGTAAATGATAAATTTATATGCTAAATTTTTAGAAGATGAAATTATGTTAGTTGCCTGAGGAAATAATAACAATAATAGTAATAACAATTAGAGATGTTAATATCGTTTTTTTTTCAAAACCGATTATCATTTGTAGAAATCCGATTTTAAACTGATTATCGGTTTTTGTCCTACATTGAAATTACAAGAAATATATTCTTATAATGCAAGTTAGTGAATGCCTCTTGCAAATAAAAGATATTCATTACATACCATAACGTATAGACGCGCATCATCTGACGGCATGGAGGACAATATTGTGGCTCCACCAAAGCCATCAAATCACGGAAGGAATTGGATTCAACAATTGAAATTGGTAGCATGTTTTCAGCGACAAACTTAGCTACAGCAGCAGTAACTTTTTCTTGATGACTATCAGAACAGTTTCTTTGTGTTCCAATAAATGTTGTTAATCACAGCTGAACATTTGAAGGAGCCGCAATTCCGGGATGTTTGCTACGCAAATGTGCATGCAATCCAGTAGTAGTACAACCGCTCCGACTTATTTGTTGTGAACATAGTTTACAGCGAGCCATGCTTGATGAAATTTTTTCAAAGTTTCCCATACATCAGATTTATTTATACGACCAGCCATATTTGTAAACTTGAAAAGACACAACCAGCAGAGACCAGTCCTCAACAACAGAGACTGTAGCTATTAACAGCCAATTGTTGTCAATTTCGGACATCAAAGAACTTAGCGACCGGTCGGTCGACCAACTATTGATATCCTTCAACAATAAATGTATTCATTTACAAACATGCTGCATGGAACGCTCACAAATTTGAAACAAACACACCTTCGTATCTGCTGGCCATATTGTATTAAAATGTAAACACTAAACAAATGCATGAATGAATTTTTTTCTGGCATTTTTTAAATTTTTTACTACAAAAATGGTAAAAGAATATTGAATTCGATTATCGTTTTGTAAAAACAAAAACTGATAATCGTTTTCAAAACGGATAATCGGATTTCAGATTTTCGTTTAACAACCCTAATAACAATAATGGTATTCAGTATGACTATGAGGTGTAATGTTCAAGAATGTAAGAAAGGTGAGCCAGCATTTAGAGTTGACTTTTGTATAAGGGCCAGTTAGCCTTTATTCATGGAGTTTTGACTGTATACCAATGATGCCATTATATGATGCATCTGAGCTGCCTAGCATGGTTCCTTGCCCATTTTCTTGATTGGGCTTCAATGCATGCATAGGGAACAACAGTTGAAACCAGTCAAGGTTCTTGGCTACAAATCCATGCAGACAATGAACAAATGCTGTGTTCTGTTTCTTAATCTGCATAATATTCCATGATTATACTTGTGAACACTGCATGGCTGATACAATTATACTGATTCAAACACAAAAGTTAAATATCTAACCATAAAACTTAACATCTTTTGCATTCACAGAGAGGAAAGTTAAGGTATAATTATGCCAGATATTTTATTGTCTATGGTGCTAAAATATCAGATAGCCTGATGCCCAGGGTCCCTCAAATTTTAGATTTAGTGAGGTGCCCATATTTTTTTGTCAAAAAGAAATTTTAAATTGCCTGATGAAACTTTGATCACACTGATGAAATGTCTTAATGTATTTTCAAGATGTTGATATACCTGCCAGAACACTGTGCAAAAAAAAATCAGATCATCACTGGCCTACATGAAATTGAGATCTGATTTTTAATAAGGTTGAAGCATGGCATGTCATGCTAAAAGTACAATTTTGTACTCCCAAACCCCTGACATGGGCATGTTTCACGAAAACACAATTTTCACTAATCTTTATAAAAAAATAAAAAAAAGAATGCATGTATAAACAGTAAATAGTCATGATCGGAACTGATGTCAAAACCATCCCTTGGGCGGTTTAAAAAGTGGCAATTAAAGTCAAAGAGGTCAGGTATAAACCACCATTCTACATATTACTTAACTGGCTGACAATAGCTGGTTCGATGCGTTTAAATGCTGCAGTATATGGATTTATTGTTTTGTTCTCTGATAACTTAATTAGAATCATTCAGTATTTTTATGATATTGAACTCGTGCTCACTTCATATTGCACTTATTACGGAACTACTTTCTATTGTAAACAAACAATGGACACAGATGCTAGCACGTTGATTTGTAAACAAATTATGTACACTCATGTAGTAGGTGCTTTGTTTTGGTTGATTCTGAATGAATTTCATGGATTGCCACATACCAGCTGCTTTTCTTCACGTTAACTTTTTTGATACATTGTTTTAGATTTAGGTGACAATGGAAGCCAGATTTCATAAAATTGCTGGGTACCTACGAATAACATGCAATTGACAAGGCATAAACTGTCTTCTTTAGCTGATACTAAGAATGGAAAAAATATACTTACAGTTTTACATCCTGAATTTCTTCAAAATGTACTTTCTTAGTTCTGCCAATCCGAATTACATCAGCTGTGCCATAGGTTCTCAAGATTGCTTACAAATTTTGAAATTGTACTGTAATTTTGAATATATTCCAAATGCTATTACATCCTCCTTACTCTACTCAAAATGAAACAAACATTAAATTCCATAGCGTCTTCTTGATAATTGCAATTGAAAGACTTCATATATTTCCACTATTATGATTTCAAACATTCAATGACAGAATAGAAACACACTTGCAGATGTCAACACACTTCTCCCTTGCTGCTTCAGTCCGATATAAATCATGTAGAGTTGTCACAGATAAATCCAGGCCATAATCACAAAATTTCTTATAATCAACAAAATTACCAAATTGCATTCATTCTAGATCAAATGGGAAAGTTGTTGCAATGCACATTCATTCACAATATGACTCAATGTTTTAATTTTAAGTAGACACACCATTTTCTTTGACAATTATGTCTAGTGCACAACTAAATTCAATGTTGTTGTTGTGTATTTAGTTTGGAATGTGGCATACATTCAGTTGCTTTGCTACTTGTAATGTATTTTTGTTTATATAATTAAGTCTTTGGTAGAATAAGAAAATGAGCATATAATAAAAGGTTACTGCATTTGTATGGGAAATTATGAACTCATTTTGTTGGATGGATATACTGCACTCCCAAGGTTGTGCAGTATTTCCATTCCAAAACTCATTCCTATTTTCCCATACAAATGCAGTAACATAAATATTGTGCTCTTTTTTTTTTTTTACATTGGTAGGATCTGGAAGTGGAACAACCCATTGTAGGTAAATCAAAGAGATACTAGATGTGTTGTGAAGAACAATAGTTATTACATATTACCTTGAATTATAATGTTTAAGCTGTATGTAGTACATGTATATTTTTGACAAGTTTGTGAACTGCAGCAGTATTTGTTTGCAGTCAGATCTTATGTGTAATTTGTTAGTCAAGCCTGTTTAAGAAGCAATTAGCTATCAACAAAGCCCAACAAAAATTTCAGAATTCTTGGTGGAGGGAGTTTTACTTTGTGTTACTTGTATAGCACACTTGCTTAGTGATGAACACTAAAGACACTTGCATTACTATCAAACTTCTTTGAACCCTGTTGATTTTATATTTGAATTATAGCTATTACAATGTTGTGTGACAACTTTGAAAAAGGGGGACATTTTGGGAATGTGGTAACTAGAGTCCAGACCAACGTTCCCTCTTAGCTGCGCGCGTGCGCGCACGCACAGCAACTCATGCATCTCCGCGCAGCTGAATTGTCAATTTTTGCTCAATCCAATGTTAAATTTTGCTCGTCTCCGTAATGCTTGTGCAGTGCAGCGAGCACAGTGCATACACCTACCATTCGCTTAGAGGGAACGTTGGTCCAGACTTGTAGAATTTCAACCAGGGCATGTGCATTTATTTAACTCACCAGCATGTGTCCAAACAAAATGTCAGTGAGCACTGGTTGAAACCTCACATGTAAAGGGTATAAGGCTAGGCTTAAATGACCTTGGGGTAAGAACATTACACCAGGATTGAAAAATCCAATGCCTGAGAGTCAAGGTCAACCAAATATAAATGCTGAACAACTAATCATCCCAATATGAAGCCCATTACAACCAAAATTATTACTCAGAATATGATCATCTTTAAGATTATAATAGATATAAAGCTCTGAACTCTAAGCTTTTTTTTTAAACTTAGTTCCAGTATGATTTCACATATGAATATTCATTCCCAAGAAAATGTAATTGAAAAATGGATCCTAAAGCATCAGTTCTGTTCACTGCGATGATTTCATCGTTGAATGATATCTATTTCTGAAGCTAGCATGTGTGCAAGCTTAATACTGGCCAGTGCAGGGTTAAAGATATGATTGACATAATGTGTAATGATTATGTGCTATATTCATTCAAGAATAAATAAGATCTAGGAAATTTGATAAAGAAAACTAAACTTGAATGCTTCAGTAATATTTGGACTCATCAAAGTTTGGTTCTTCCTATTACATCTTATCGGACTAAACTTGACACTTAAATATTTATAGTTTATAATTGTAACATTTTTGATCACTTGGTGGTATAATGTAATGCTTAGTACTTGTACTTTCAGGATGTTCCAGTTTTGATCATTGGTCATCACATTCTGTATGGAAAAGTTGTTAGCCTTGAAAAACCATTTGCTGTCCTGGTGAAAGACTCTGAACAGCAGTCAGAAAATGAGCCCATGGAGACAGAAGATGAAAATGTGAACAAAGGGACAAGCTACAGTGTGACTGCCATCATTAAAAAGAAACTGTTGTTTAAAACAAGACCTAAACCTATCATTGCTAATGTACCAAAAAAGTTATGAGATCATTAGGTACATCACAATACATGACCTACAGATGAGGTTGCAGCCAACCATTATGTAATGTGAAATTCAGTTACTGTGCAAACAATATGTTGACTATAGAGGTCTGTGGAACTTGTTTTGAAATGTAGTTGACCTATATGATAACATATCTTTTTCACTGCAAAGCTCCTGGTAGGATAGACTTTGCTTTTCTCATCTATGTGACAGAGAAATGTTGCCATTTGGCTAAACTTTTCTCATCTCAGTCTGGTTTTCTCTGTCCTGGTGTCTTTGCGCCAGGAACTAGTTTTAAAAAGAAGAAACAAGAAACCCTTGTTGTCTCCAGCTCTGCCTGATGGAATTTTAATAAAATCAAACAGATATATAAGAAAAAGAAATTCACTCATAAAGCAATTTAAGGTCTGTCCAATTTTTATAAATCACAATACAAAACATTTTGACACACACAGTAATATGCAAGAAACTTTTGTTTGTTCCACATGTGATAATGAATTTTGTCTTATCTGTAATTCAGTAATTTTTCAGCTTAGTGTCATCAAATGTAGCTAAAAGTATCTGATTCATTTTAAATACGTCATGTGTACAAATTAGGTACTTTTAGCTACATTTAATGATACTGACCTAAAAATTTACCGAGCTACAGATGTGATCAAATTTATGATGCTCTGTGGAATGAACTGTAACATAAAACAATGTTCTAGACACAGTCTGAAACACATCACTGACTACAAATATCCAAAAACTCAATAGATACTGCAAAGCCTGCACCAACCAGAAATGTGTTGTCAGAACCGCATTCTTCAAACTTTGTTGAACATCCCCAGCCAGCCACAGTTGAATTTAACATTTTGTAATTGCAAATTAAAACTCATTTACCAATCAGAGTGGTTTATTCACAATCCACACACTATTCCAGAAGAGGACTTCCATAAATAGTGTATCAATGCACTAGTAACAGCATCACTGGCCATATTTCCAGGACAGAAAATTAAAATTTCAAAGAAAGTCATGAATTAGAATTCTCTTGTCACCATACACTCTGTTAGAACTATACCCAGTATTGTATTGTTACCTACCATAGAACTTTTCCCAAATTAGAACTTATGAAAGTTATCCATAATGATTTGATTAATTAGTTGCTGTTATTTACATATGACATCCATCAATTAAATGTGATAATATCGTAATAAATATAAAATGTTTTATGTTTTTTTATTTTCTCATGCATAGAATTTGTGTACTTAAGGTCAACAGGTCACCCACATTGCCTTTTTGTACATATCACATTAAGGTGTTTACAAAACAATATCATGTTTATCTAGACACTTGTGATGAATTACTTGCAACATGTAACAAATAACTTTTTAAAAAAATGTTTCTTTTCTTCGTTACAAAAAATAGCATACATAGCTAAATTTTACTGACACAATTATTCAGATTGTTATAAAAGAATACAAGAGCTTATGACATTTGTATAGTATGAGAGAGAATAATAGTACTTGATAAATACTGTATTTTCAGTCTGCTAACTATATTAGTCTGGTTACTTGATGAGAAAAATTATCTATGTTGGTGTTTGGGCCCAGACCAGGCTGTTCCAGTTGTGGGGTTACATTATTGGTTTCCCCAAGAGACATAGCCTTGTGGGGAGATAATTAATGTAACCCCTTGACTGGAGTTTCCTGGTCTCAATGGAAACTCTAACATAGATTATATTATTCTTATGCCAGACTTAATTGTGTCACTGTTCTGTATTTATTGGAATACAATTTTTTAGTTTTGCTAATCAAGGTTTCGAGTTCTTGTTCATCTCCTGCCATTGACATCATCAACAAAGTGCAGGTTTGTTGATCTTTCTGCCTCCAACACTGACACTGCCTTCATGTTTTGCCAAGGCATCAGACATGATCATTTCCAGGAAGATGTTAGAGAGTATGGGTGAGTGGAGCACCACTGCCCAACTGATTGGTTCTGAACCAATCTCCTATATTTTCATTGATGAGAATTGTGCAAGTCACTTTGTTGTAAAGGTGTTGATTAGTTTTACATATATGTTGTACATTGACATGGTGACCCACAAGGATGTATGCTATACCCAGTCAAAAGTCTTCTTGAAGTCAGTGAAGACATGATAGAGGTCCTGTTGATGCTGCAGATACTTTTTCTTGGAGGATTATAAGGTTTGAATATCTTTTCTGTAGTGCTACATCCCGCTTTGAAACCAGCCTGTTCTTGAGCAATTATGCTTGTGGTTTCAGTCAGTTCAGGATGATTTTAAGCATAACCTTGCTTGGGTGACTGATGAGGTTGATTGTTTGGGCCCTAACACAACTCCAGATGCCCTTTCTTAGGGAGAGTGATAATCAGAGACTGTGTCAATGGGGTGGGCCATTCTCCTGTTTGCCAGATTTTGTTGCAGATTATTGTAAGACATCTATCTCTGAGTTTCCTCCGCATGAACAAGTTCTGTGGGAATATTATCTACCCCAGCTGACTTCACTTTAGTGCCTTAATTGCAGCCTCTACTTCTTTCCTCAGGATCTGGTGGTCAGTTTCTGTTGTGGTCAGTGGGAAGTTTAGTACAATTTTCCTTAGTCTCTTGGTTGTAAAGCTCAGAACAGTAGTCCATCCATCTGTTAAGAATCTCATGGTCTTCTATGAGGCTCTTACAGGCCTTGTCCTGGATCATGAGAGATTGACCCCATGCCATTGCTTGTCCTAATTTCCACTGAAGAAAATATTGTGTCCTTCATCTGTTTAACTCCCTCCGACATTCTTCTAGCACATCTCTCACAGTCAAAGAATGCTAGTCTTAATATCCTGACATTCCATTTTCCAATGGTAATGTTATCTTTTGCCCTTACTTAGATGGTGATTACAACAGTAGCATACTTATCACCTCTGTCCTGTGTCCAGTGGGCATCCAGTCTTGGGTAACCCAGGCTGTGATCAATCCAGCATGAGAACTCTTTATCTGTTGTCATTTAGTTATCTCTGGCATATAATGGACCTGGTAGAGCCCATCCTTCAATTCATCTTGTCCTGACCATCTAGCCAGGCACAATTATCAGACAACTCATTCGGAAATAATTTTGTCCCACGTCAGACAAAATTGTGCACTGGATCTTTATCCCCTTTAATGGATTAACTCCATGCCAATCATACACATCACCTTGAAAATAGCTACATGTCATCCTGACTAGGGCTTAACCGGAAATCGCTTCACACTTTCGCTTCAGTCGAATATCCGGTTTTTTGGTACTATTCTGAAGTATTCGCCTCGTCAAAAAATAAGCGCACAAATGGTTACGAGTAAAATAATTCAATAAATATCAAACTTATAAAAAAAAAAGTTTTTTAATACATAATAATTTTAGTTAATAATAAAAATTTTCAACTTATAGGTGATGTATACAGTGCACAAAAAGTTTAAGCTTTGCATACGATAATGAAACAAACAGTACTCTCCGAAGTCACACCTACTACTCGGTTCATGCCCGGATCCGGCAAATAGTACATCCAAATACTTGGATTCGGTACTCGGCGAAAATTATCTACTCTGTTAGGCCCTAATCCTGATAGCTGCCAAGCTTTCCTACTATATTTTCCGAGAACATTTTTACAAAATTCCAACTGTTACAAAGTAACAATCATTTCTATACTGAGAAATCTACCAACTACTGGGAAAATTGCACAATCCTATTCTGTGGGTTTACTTCACAATGACTGCATTAAATATAAAGTTCGTAGCATAGTCAGATTACATTGAAAGTAGATGCTATTCTACCAACATGGCATTAGTCTAATTTTAGTTTCATTAGAATACGTCGGACTTTTTATACCAAAGTGTATAATTTGTATAGGCTTTTCTCCAAATTAATTACAACCCTTGCCTAAAAGACTTTCTTCATACCAACTTATGCTTGAAGCTGAGTAAAGTTAACATTTTTGTATCTAAATAAAATGAGTTACATAAAAATTCAGTTGAATTTCAGTAAGTATACTTGTTTTTTATGATACATCCTGAATTTCAGTGCATGGTCATATTTGTTAATTGGATATTATGATAGTTTCAAAATAGATATCGTAATTGCTTTTTAAAAAATGCACATTTTCTAAACAAAATTACATTTTTTATTCCATTTGAAACAATTTCTTCCAGGAGAGAAACTATAAATTTTGTTTTTAAAACAACAATCATGTTTTTACCAAAGTATAAATGGTCTACATTTTACTCATATGTTTTACATAGAATAGTTTGTTTCTAATGATCAGGGCCCCTAGTGGCCAAGTGATTTAAATCGTTTACTGTTACGGATCACTGTCATCTTACCTCTGTGTGTGGGTGACTCTGGATCAGCCATTGCAGGCATGAGAGAAAGCTTGTCAGTAGCTTATCATGGGTCACAGGTTGTTTCCAGGGTTCTTATTCCATCATTTATACTGGCCACCATGTATAGCCTATCTTGTGCTGAAAAATGGCATTGCACCTTTCAACAACAAGAACAGCTTTCTTCATCTTGCTTTGTTTGCCTCTCTTGCCTTGCCAAGCGAATTCAGTATATCAAGGGACATAACTCCAATTCAAATCCTAAGAGGAAATTATTTGACTCAGTGGTTACCTCCCTCTATTCATGCATATTTTGACTGTTCCTGAACAGTTCTTGAAACAAAACAGTGATTTTAATAGAAAACGTATTCAAAGGTCATTACTGAAATATTTTCTTTGAATATTGTGTGAATTTTTTAATTGGTTCTCTGTAAAAAGTAAACAGAAAGAACTAAAAAGTAAAACTCTTATTACATGTCATGTATTAACCCATTAACCACTGTTGCTGCAGAAAGTAGTAGCCTACTGCCAAGCTCTGTAAAATCCAGGTCATGTATGATACACTAAAGTGGGTGGTATTATAGAAAGGTAGACATATTTAGCTCTAGAATGATACCAAATAATCTGGACATTTTAGTCTTTTTTACTCCCAAAATTTGCTCGTGGTCAGAATCCAATCGTGTGTTCAGATTTTAGACATTTTAGTTTCATATCTAAGACACACAGATCTGAACTGAACACAGACAGGTAAATCTGTGCAAAAGGTAGGATCAGGTGGGCATTTTGGAATAAAGAGTTGTCTCCATACGAAAATGTTGGTTCCTTGAAGCAAAAAAAAACAACACAAAAAACTTTTCCCCAGCTGCTCGTGCGAGCGAAATAACCAATGGAAAACAATGTTTTTAACACAAGCTATGCATTATGCTAATGGAAAATTGCTTGGAAATCGATGTATTAAGATGTATTCAGAAATAGCCCCCAAAATGTGTTTTCTACTTGCATTTCATGCGAAAACAGCAAACATCTCCAGGGGTTATTGTGTTAATGAGACTTTGGTATTTACATATGATCATAGAAAGAAAGATGAGTATCAATATCTTCCAACTGATATCTCATTGGTCTTGCTGATGTACCAAATTATTCCAGTTTTCCAAGCAATTAGTATTCTCAAGACTTTGATTAGTTACAAACCTTGAGTTGCTTCAGGACTTTAGAGCCTTATATGGGGTTTCAGTTTTGTTGCTTGTGCTCTGTAATCAATCACTATATTGCAGAAGCTAAAAGATTGGTTACTTACGATTGTAAACGAAAAATATTTTCTTCAAACAAAGAGGTACTGTAAAATCTTAATACTTGGTACATGCAGTATCAATATCATCATCAGTCTCTTGACCAAGTGTGGTTGTTGAGGCACTGTGCTACTGAACATCTGACCAGTTCCCTCCACTTGTCTTGATCATGTGCCAGTACCTGTGCCTGATGGTGATACACACTTCTTTATTTGTGATGTGGTCCATGAAAGAGATACCAAGGATGGTTCTGTAGCATCTCATTTCAAGTGCCTGGATTCTTTGTTGTAATTCTGCTGTCAGGGTTCAGGCTTAACTTGAATACAAAAAGATTGAGATGACTAGTGCTTTCAGTAGTCTAAATTTAGTTTTCAGACAGATTCTTGTCTCTCCAGATGGGTCTTAGCTATGACATAGCTGCCGTTGTTTGTGCTGCTCGTGACAAAATTTCTGCTCTTGATCCCTCTTCTGTGATTATGGAACCAAGATATTTGAATTGGCCCACTGTTTCCAATTCCTGTCCTCTGACTTTAATCTTGGTTGAGATTTGTTTGCCACTATTTGTCATCAGCTTTGTTAGAAAGCTGTACAGTGGAACAGACAAGCAATATTAGTGTGTCATTTCATTTTAAAGTCAGACATAACATTTGTAGATGTGAAACCTATATGTTTTCTTTGTCATTAATTTATCACATATTTGTCCACAAAAAAGTATTAATTAATACCAAAATCGAATTGCTAACATTCCCACTTCCCACTTCCATCCAACTGTGCTAAATGGTCACTTTTTGGATGTACACTTGACTGTCTCAACCTATGCAACTACAAGATAGAGACCAGACAGATGTACATGTAACATGCAATCCAGAGGTTTGGTAGATATATCATAGTACATGTACTTGATCAGTGATGGCTGAGGTCAAGGTCATTATGGTCAGAGATCACAAAGAGCAAAATTTTTTCTTCCAGCATTATTAACAGGATGCAATAACTGCAATAGCTTAGATGTTTCTTAAAATCTGATGTTTTTTGTGTTCTCTCGGTTGTTTTATAAACATTTTTTTGTTTATTCCCTTTGTTCTTTAATTTTGATGGTACACTGTAAATGCTACACATCTCACAGGCATCGTTTTTGAGGAAGAGAAAGGGTGGACTAATAACTTATTATTCACACAGCATGAAAAGTAATATACCACTTACTTTGAAGTAACATAAATAAAAATGAGAGGAAAAAGTTATTAATTTTCATCCCTGTATTGTTGTTTCATTTATGGTTTTTGAAAATGCATATGATTGATTTTCTTTCGGTCAGATTTGAAATTAAAAATAATTAGTGATCCATAAATTAGATCAAATTTAGATGTGATGATGCCATTTTGGCATAACTTGGTGGATATGAGATCCAGGTAATTCTTCTGCCTGTTTTGATGCATTTGGACTACTACACTGCGACGCTGACACATACATGTAGTTGGCTGAAAGTGTGAATGTGAGCAAAATGAACCAAGGCTGAGAAGATGGATTATGCCAAAATACTGGCCAGTAAATTACTCCCTTCCCTTTGTCTTTCTGTCAGTAGAATATGCTGACCACATAGGTTTTAGTATATATTAATAACCAGTATTGTGTGGGGAAAACATTCATTTTAGAATTAGGTTGAGAAGTGGGAGATTTTATGTTTGTAAGCATATTGTTACAGGCACCATCATTTTGTCTGGCTCAATCATCTTTTAATTGTAATGATTACGAAGTAGGTGAAATATTTGGAAGACAGAATACTAAGTGTTTGCGTTTGAAAGGACATTCTGTCTTATCAGATCATGATATCAGAATTTTTAGAGCAGAATCAATGCTAAGACAATGATAGACTTTAATTCTAAGAAAGAGTAGAGCAGAATCAATGCTAAGACAATGATAGACTTTAATTCTAAGAAAGAGTAGAGCAGAATCAATGCTAAGACAATGATAGACTTTAATTCTAAGAAAGAGTAGAGCAGAATCAATGCTAAGACAATGATAGACTTTAATTCTAAGAGATTTATGCAAAACTTTGTCATCAATGAACTTGAGGCCCTGGATGGCTTAGCGGCCTAACTCACTCACCTCTGTCTGCTTGGTTTCAAGTCTTGGGCTTGATCAATGTGGGTTTGTGAGAAAGTTTGCCAGTAGCTTCCCATGGTTTGGTGGTTGTTACCAGAGTTTCCCATTTCAGTTCTTTCTCCACCAGTTATGCTGGCCACCATGTATAGACTATCTTGCAATAAGAAAAGGTGGGCTTGTGTGAGCTTTTCACTGCGATGAAGCTTCAAGACAAACATGGATGAAGTCTAAACATAAATGTACAGACAATACTGTGAAAAAGAAATGCATGTGCTGAGACTATCTAGGGTCATAACACAAACAAAAATGTGTTAATGTTTCTTATCTGAATTGCTGTGAGATCAATTGAGCACACAAATACAACAATTAAACCTAAAGCTTGGTAATAGAAAATTAGGCATGTGATGTACCAGGTAGTTTAAAAATCTGTCAAGATCTAGGTTATATTTGCTTGGATATGCAATATAATCTCTGTGGTGTGCATTTGTCTACATATCCATCTAAATATTGGAAGGTATAAAAAAATATATGCACAGATATAACAAAAATCAAAGTTTGTCCCAAGGTTGGACAGTTTTTTTGTAACCCATAAAGTACAATAGTTATTAATCAGGGTGAGTGGCTACTGTCACTGCTAGCCTCAGGAATGACCACTGGATTTGTTGCCAAGAAACCATTAATGTTTCTCTACTTCAGCATACCAGAGACTATTATTCAAGCCCTCGTAAAAGAGAAAACAGTCAAGCTAAAAGTACAAATAAAAAATATTGATAGAGAGAAAACATCAGATAACATTTTTGAAATAACATTAATAATAATAATAAATAGGAATGAACCATTTCCTTATTTCCGAATACACTGTAATGCATAACAAAATGTACACAAATAGATAACATTACATATGAAGTACACACTTTACGTCAATACATAAGTGTTAGTTTCATGAGAACGAGACTGTCATACTTGGACATCTAAATAAAATCAAGATTGTGTCCTATACGATAGTTGGAAGACTTGTGACAGAATAAGACAGATGATAGATGAGATTCAGTAATATGCAGACATAAAGAGCTTCTTTGAGGACAATCTACAGGTCAAGGTCATCTGTAACAATGCTGAGTGCTGACAGCACCATATTTCTAACAGAAATGATACACACTTAAAGGACATCCTTTATCAGTAGTCATCTGTTAGTGAAAAGGAAATTGATATACTGTCCTTTGTGGAATGGACCTGATGCTTAATCCCAAAGCACCTGGAGCAGGTACTGAACCAGCAGATGTCTACAAAGCCAGAGTCACACATGGCTCAGAAACTGATGCAACCATTGTTACTGGGCTGGATAAAGATCCTTGTAGGCCCTAGTCCCCTTTTTAAAAAAAAAAATAAAACGACTAGCATTGTCAAGATGCAGCCTCATTATGTATAAACTTCTCAGTAACATGGTATTGACCACATGTACTAGCAAAAAGGCAAGAAAAAAATCCTGTGATTAACTTTGGGATATCTCATCTGCTAGTGATAAGTAACCAGCAAAATCCTCACCGAATTTCTGCTGAATCGCCTTGTGGATCACGTCAATTGGGGGCTCTTGCTTGCATTCAGTTTTGCTTCCGAAGAGATGAGGTACGCCATACATGATGTTTGCAGATCGTCAACTCCAGGAAAATGTCAGAAACAGAGCTGCAACCGGTACATGACATTGATCGACCTGACATAACACATTGATACGATGATACGGATAGCCTTGTGGGCCATTGGAAGATCATGGCATAATTTGGTTGCAGAGAGAAATTCATAGCGATGGTTCGCTCGAGTAATGGCCAACGGCAAGTCATCTGAACCATTCCCAGCAAACAATGTAGTCAAACAAGGTTGTGTGTTTGGGCCCGACCCTCATCACTAGTTTTTTTTTTTCCATACTTACAAATGCTTTCTGTGACTATGACACCCGGCACCAGACTGACGGCAATCTCTTCAATCTGAGGATACCACAGGGGAAGATGAAGTTACAAGAAGTGACTGTTTGTGATCTCCTTTTTGCTACCGACTGTTCCCTGAATGCCATATCTGAGTATGATAAGTAACAGAGTATGGACCATTTCTCTTCAGCTTCTGACAATTTCGGTCTCACAGTCAGTATCAAAACGACAGAATTGATGCACTAACCCGCATCAGGAAAACCTTGCATAGAGCTTACCATCACAGTAAACGGCAAAACCCCTCTAACAGTGGACAAGTTAGCTAATTTCGGCAGCACACTGGCACGTACAGTCCGCACAGATGAAGAAACCAACGTCAGAATTGCAAAAGCATGTGTGACCATTTGCAGACTAATTACAAATGTGTGGGAGGGCAGATGTAACCGTTCTACCAGCAAAACTGAATGTCTTCAATGCAACCTTCTTGCAGGCCATGTTTTATGCATGCGTGATATGGATGGTGTACAGAGGCCATGCCAAGAAGCTGAACCATTTTCAAGTGGGAATTCTTAGGAAACTTAAGAGGATAAGATGATAGGACAGGGTCCCAAATACTATGGCTCTCGCCAGGGTTGCATTTCAGGCATCCACAATCTGTTGAATAAATTCAGACATGAGACTGGCAAGCCAGGTCGTCATGATGTCAGAAGTACGATTAACAAAAATAGACCAACAAATAGATCTCCGCTATTCTATTCTTCTGACATTTCTGGTAGCGGAAATGTCACACAAAAAAAAACGGAGATCTTCTTGTTAGTCAAAAGAAGCGCTTCAAAGATTTCCTCAATCATTGAAAGACTTCAACATTGACCCTGAGTCTTGGAAAATCTCGCACATGACCGCTGCACTAGGTGCAGTTTCATCCATGCTGGAGATACAGAGTTTGAACTGAGGAGAATTACAGAGGCAGTGCGGAAGCGCCATCACAGTAAATATCAGAACTTCAGCATGTCCTTTATTGCTCAAGTTAACCCATGCTGTATCTCCTGTCTAGTGTGCTACAGACAGTTTTGGGCACAAATTGGCCTATCAGCCACTCACGTTCACAGAAACCAAGCCACGTCAATGATGTCATGGTCGATGAACGAACTGCAACGTATACAAATGGACCACAAGCTATACTGTGATGAAAAGAAAGACTGTCGATTTATGCACGCACGTATAAAACTGAAATAGCTAACAGTTGACGTATGATTGTTAAATGTGCATCTAATAATAATAATAATAATAATAATAATAATAATAATAATAATAATAATAATAATAATAAATTAATATACTAATAATTAACAAAAGCTAGATGTTATAGTATCCTTGAAAGCAGGGATATAACAATATAAATTTTACACAACACACCCAATTGGGATAAAACAAATATACATATTAGCAACTCTGATTCAAAAATACACATCGAATGCAGACATAAAATAATAAAAACGGGTTTTTAAAAATATGAACTCTTTGTCATTTTGACTTTAGATTAACAACTCATACAACAAAAGAAATGTCAAATCATCACAGCTATACAAATAAGCGATAAACAGACATGCAAGAATTGAACAACAAAATGGACGAAACATTAATCCATCATAATAATCAATGGCAAATACAAAGTATATAATTTTAAAAAAAACAAAAACAGTAAATCATCGTACGGGTTTAGTGTCCGATAAAAAAAAGACCAGAAACCGAATTTAGTTATATTTTGGACCTATATATATATTGAAAGAAAATAATAGGAATTGAATATCCTTCTATCCATTCAAGAAAAGAAAAAAGAATTAGCCCCATTTATATAATAGATTTTTATTTTTTTAAATTTAATTTGTATCAAGTGCTTAAAGTCATAAAACCGACCAGGGGAATACACACTTATATAAAAACATTTGATTTTATTATTGGGTGGGAAAGGGTGTCATCGCAGGCCTGTTGATGGTCTCGAGCTTTGCAGAAAATACAGTATATACTTGGAGAGCAAAACGTTCTTGTATCAGAAGCTATGATTGCGAAAAAAGAGCAGCTTTCTGATTTATGTGCAAACGGTTTAGAAAAACCAGGTTTTACTCGAGCTATCTAATATTTCAAAACAATCTGAAAACTGGGATAAGGCACGAAAAGCCAAATTTATCTCTTAAAACTAATGATATTGGGGAAAGACCAGTTTTCTTCTTCTTCTGTTCAAATAGTTAAATCTCGGCAGATACAACAGGTTTGTTTTTGGCTCTGCGAGTTTTCTTGTTTTTGTTAAATAGATCGAGCAAAGTAAAGTTTATTCGATTTTAAAACGCCCAAAAATAAATAAAACGAACCCATATGTTTTCCTATCTTAGTAGTTTTTTTTTTCTCTAAAGGCATGTTTTTTGTTCTTACATTGAAGTTTCTTCGCAGGATACACAAAAAATAGAAAAAGAAATATAAAACAAGCCGCACGAAAAAAAAAACGCTTTTTTTCTTCTAAACACCTGGTTTAACGATTTGAGAAACCACAGGTTCTCATATGAATTATGTTTACAAATGAATGTGCATTTGACTTGCCATAAAGTAAACCATTTGGAAATTAGAACAAAAAGTTTCTCGAGCCTGAAATTGTGCGGGTGCGGAAATGATCTCTGCAAGATCATATTTCGCATTTACGCTCGCCCTTTTTTTTTATCTGATGCTGACCAGCTGAAAAAATAGAGAAGAGCCTGAATTGTCAGAGCTCGAGTAGTTCGGTGTTTTCGATAAGGGAAATTGGTATGTACAGAGGATATTGTGTTTCTTCTCTTTCTCATAGAGTGTTCTCTTTTTGAGTTAGTAAATGCAATGTTTGCGAACTTTTGCCACGCCAAGTTATGTAGCGAATTTCAAAACTTCTTAACCACAAAAGTAAGATTCTGCTACATAACTTGTGGGTTTTCGTTCCCTTCTTCAGTAAACCAGTTGTGTCATTATATTGACAGACATTACACACCTGGTAAAAGTATTAACATACAGAGAAGTGTGTGTATTATCTTGGTCTTTTTCTCTGATGACAATGCTTTCATCTGTTCCCTGTAAGAATAAACAAATTAATATAGGTAACTAGATATGCCTGCAAGATCGAAACAGATTATATAAAGTCAAATCCTATTTAAATCTGCCCAGGATTCATTTTTTTGAAGGAAGAAGAAGAAAAACATTAACAACTACAATTATTGCTGTTGTCACTGCTCTGGTTCCTTTCGATTGAACACCCGTTAAAACAACCGATTTGCGCTTCTGGCCTTGCGTTCAGTCCATGGAATCGATAATGTCTAAAGGTTCAATGGGCTTCGTCGATTTTATCACATTTGTTTTTTGGTTTGTTTTTTTTTTGTGTGTGTATTTCTCCGCCTGATAGACAAACTCACACATCACAAGCGGTGTTGATGTTTAATATAGGAAAGTTGACGGAATAAAGTATACACAGATTATTCAATGTTAAGTCTGTTCCTGATCTCGCAAAAGGGAAGTTAAGTGCATCTTTAGACATGTCTTTGTTTCTTATGTCTATTAATATTTATAAACAAAACTCAGCACAGATGTTATTGTTAAGACAAGGTCAATCGCGATATTATTGCCTCGTATAGAAACGCATATGAGTTCATGCGATGAGGAAATATGCGGCGTTGAGTGTGAACAAACTCAAGGTTAATCATGTTTAATACTATTAAACTATTAATCCTATTAAATTATTAAATGCTGATTGTAGTTGCTACGAGGATTTATACCCCATCCCCACCCCCAACAAAAAAAAATTCACCTAGACCACAGGTTTTCTGACTGATGACTCCATGAAGCAATCTAAATCGAAGTCAATAATTATGACTTAAGTTTTGGACATTTCTTATTGTGCTAAAAAATATCACTTTATAAAATGTATTTGTAATTTTGTTTTAAAAACCCAACACAACATAGCAATCAAATACGACATAAATAAAGCAGCTAAATGGGTTTTCCGTTCAATAATCAACATCATAAAAAATAAAAAATAAAATTAAGCAGTAAAATATCGGAATGAAAGTTAATGTTACGTTTTCCCTGTTAACGTGTGTGTGTGTGTGTGTGTGTGTGTGTGTGTGTGTTTGTGTCTGTGTCTGTGTGTTGTTCATTCAAGTGCAAATACAGACAAAGAAGGGGTAAACAGGCAGTGGGATGGATATATAGAAAATCTGTTTCGGAAATGAATATCTGACAATGCTAACGATAAGAAAAGCAGGTGAGCAGCTGGCATCTGGTCTCAATCATAAGTGCGCAAGTGAGTTTAGCAGAAACAACAGGTGGCAATTAAAACAATCAGAATATACCAACTTATAAATTTATGTAATAAAATTAATTAGGAAACTGAATGTTAAGCACTACCTATGTATTTCATTCAACATATTTTTTAATGATTATCCAAGATGGGTAAAACAAGGTACATGTACATACGCTTAACTCCCCACCCCACCCATTTATAGCGGGTTTATAAATATTTCAGGTTTCACTTGCTCCAGAACACTGATGTCTGTTAATAGATGGCCTACTTTAAACAATTATTTGGAGACCTGTGCGAATGACTTGACTCGATCCTCCACTCGGACGGTGCTATTCCAAAACCCCACTGACTGTTGAACTGGCAAATACGGTAAATTTTAATTTTAGCAGATAACCATCAATAACATTGACAGTGCAAACTAAAGTCCAATAATTGTGGTTAGGGGGTGGGTGAGTCGGGGGTCAAACGTTCAAACAGCTGTGATAACAATGTGCAGATTTGTGATTTCTGTTTCAATGCAGGGGTTTAATTAATCATATCAATGTCTATATGGTTTATTTCTACATACATTTGCAGGCTGCCTCAAATTCACAACATTTACAATATGTTGTACCAGATGTGTTACAGGACTGCGGAATTCTAATTGCCGTCTTTTAATAGCATATACTTGGATTCTGGGTGTGAAAATACATATGCCAGATATGATTGTGTACAACACTTTGTCGAAGTCTTAGTTTGATTTCCGAAAAATCTGATTCGCATTTTTTTTTTATACTTCCTTCTTTATTTCTGTCAAAAACAGTTTGCTCAATAGTATTTTGAAAATAATATTATTTGCTATTGACAGAAAATAGGTGTTACCAAAACGGAAATGAACAAACATGAATAAATGTTCCTGCTCATCTTATCTTGTTCGTTTGATTGCACGTAAATGTAATTACAAGACTTCGTGTGTGTGAAGGATCGTTTAGTAGGGGTGGGGTTCTTCCTATAGACTTTAAAGAATTATGAGGAAGTTCCCCTGGTCCGCATTCAGAATGTTTACTTCTAGACAATATATTATATATGGCTACGAGCCCCCCAGTCAGCAATGCCGACAGTTAAATTAAAAGAAATACAAGATGAAATTTAAACAACAATTCAATAAATGAAAATTTTAAAGATATTAAGCAATCAACGTCACTCTTGACCCAATGATCCCTAGATCATCATTTGATTTCAGTGTGAGGAATATTTTCCCTTCTTGAGTGTTACTCATCTAAATAAGTCTCCTTTCGTCTTTCTCTCCTTCCGATTCCTCTACTTCCGTTTCCTCTTCTATCTCTACTTCCGTTTCCTCTTCTATCTCTACTTCCGTTTCCTCTTCTACGGTATCTCTTGAGGTCACCCGAAATTCACTCGGTATCTCTCAAATTCACTCGGAATTCTTTCCACGTCATCCGAAATTCCCCCGGAATTCTCTCAACGTCACCCGAAATTCCCCCCGAATTCTCTTAACGTCACCCGAAAGCTTCCTTTGAAGCTCTCTTAAGATTTCCTTGATTTCCAAAATCTGAGTCTGCCACCAATTTTCGTCTGGCCGTACGGAGTTCTACTTCTCTTCTTAATTTCTTGTAGCGAACTGACTAATTCCTACTAAGCATCGGGTATTATCTTCAAGATTTCGAATCAAGTCCCACCCACATCGCATTTCGATTGGAGGGCGATCTACTCTGGTCAGTCGTTCGACTGTCAATCATCCGAATGTCTGTCTGTGCGTCTATCAATTAGCGGTCTTCTGTCCTTTGAGGTGGTTACGTCACCCGTCCACGATAGATACAGTGTCAGTCTCCTAGTAGAATTTCCCCTCGAGAGCTAAACAAAGACCATCTTACGTAAGGGGATTAGCTAACTTAGAACAATTTGAAACATCACAGCTGGGTCAGGCAGACGTACAATTTATACATGTACAAGGCCAGTCAGAATCACAAGTTATACATACATGTACTAATATAAGGGGTTGGGGTAAAATCGTCACAGTGTGGAATCATGCATTAAAACAATAATCATAAACCATCTGAAGAACTGGTGAATTCCTATCGGTTTCGCGGTGATCATTGATGTATCCGTTGAAGGCATCTGGTCTCAATCATAAGTGCGCAAGTGAGTTTAGCAGAGACATTGACTTTGCTTTCAGCTCTCTTTTGTAAATATAAGAATTGATTTTCGCAGGTAGAACGGTATTTAATTGGCAAATATATTAAGGTATTTACTTTTTTTGTACAGGCTACGATAACCATATTTTTAATATCTATTTGTCAATAGGTCTAAAGCGCTCACCTCTACCGGTCACTGCCATCTACAATCTGTCCACGTGGATTAGAGTCTCGGGCTCAGCGAATGTAGGCATGTGAGACACCTAGCCAGTTGCCTCCTGTGGGTGGGTAGTGTTTCCTCCACCAGTTATATTGGCCGCTATGTATAGCATCTATATACCCTTCCTATCCATCCATCCATCCATCCATCCATCCATCCATCCATCCATCCATCCATCCATCCATCCATCCATCCATCCATCCATCCATCTATCTATCTATCTATCTATCTATCTATCTATCTATCTATCTATCTATCTATCTATCTATCTATCTATCTATCTATCTATCTATCTATCTATCTATCTATCTATCTATCTATCTATCTATCTATCTATCTATCTATCTATCTATCTATCTATCTATCTATCTATCTATCTATCTATCTATCTATCTATCTATCTATCTATCTATCTATCTATCTATCTATCTATCTATCTATCTATCTATCTATCTATCTATCTATCTATCTATCTATCTATCTATCTATCTATCTATCTATCTATCTATCTATCTATCTATCTATCTATCTATCTATCTATCTATCTATCTATCTATCTATCTATCTATCTATCTATCTATCTATCTATCTATCTATCTATCTATCTATCTATCTATCTATCTATCTATCTATCTATCTATCTATCTATCTATCTATCTATCTATCGGATACTATTGCCAGGAGCCGATTATTTGACCAGGCAGTATTGCAGGCAAAAGAAGACATTGTAATTACTGGATCACAAAGTTACAAATTACGTGTTGGCTTTTCCGTTCGAGAACATAAATATTATACTTACCGAATGTTAGACCCACAGTTTTTGGCACAAGGCTGAATAATTATGAAGCTTCTGCGTAAACCGGTACCCGATGCCGCTAGAGCACGGTTTCTGTGAATTCCGTATTTTCTGTTGAGAATGATCGCTAACATTACACCCAACATAACAGTCCAAATATCTTAAATTGGGTGGAACAAGGTCAACTCGGAATAAATAACGCTATTCTAGACAGGGATGTCATGGGGGGGGGGGGGGGATTTATATGTGCTGTTTGTTTGATTAGGATTTTTTAACCTAGCTTTAACAATTTTTCAGTTATATCGCTATAATGTCTGCAATGAGTCAATTCATTGTGATGTCTAGCACTGGGGCATCATGCCGCAGATACGTAGTATGATGTCTCACCCAGTCACATTATCCTGACACCAGGCCGACCAGTCCTAACACTAACCTCTTAATGTTGAGCGCCATGCGAGGCAGCTGTTAGTACCATTTTGTAAGTCTTTGGTATGATTCGCCCGGGGATTAACCCACGACCTTCTGCTCCCACGGCGGACGCTCTACTCACTAGAACACCATAGCGGTTTGCATGTGCTGTAAAATTGATTTAGCCTATATACGACAATTAGCAAACCCGTCATATTTTGCCATTTTCCACCCCATCCCCACCCCTTTCTGAAAACTGAAATATATAATATATCTCTCTCTTCTCTCTCTGTCTGTCTCTGTCTGTCTCTCTGTCTCTCTGTCTCTGTCTCTCTATCTCAGAAAAATTCATACTAAAGAATTTCGCTCAAGGTTTTCACTTTAAATGCCCATTACTTCCAAGATGTACACCTTATTTTCACTCTGCCAATCATAAGTAGTGGTTTCTTTAAAAAAAAAATGTTCCTAAGGCAATTATTTCATTCGTCAGTCAGAATTTCTGAACTACGTTATATAATTTCTCACTTTGAAGAATGACTATTTGACATGGATCGGAAGTTCAGCTGACCTTTTCTCAAACCCGTTTTAAGATATCTGGTCAATTTCATTGAATTTGAACACTGACCCCTTTGAAGTTTCAACACTAAGCGTGATAAACCCTTAATGCTCGTTGCATTCAGCCTTAAGGTTCACTGCTTATTCAAAATTCAATACTTCACATAGCCCCCTTTTTAAGAGAAAAATCTGGGATTTTGCTCTCTGAATTTTGAAGCTGCATCTAGACAACATGTCTACCCCCTACCTTTCTACCCTTCAGCTGCCAGCCTCTATTTCCATCTATTTGGTTCATTCCTTGCTTGACTCATTCAGCCTCCTCTTTGAGCTCTTGTTTGTCCAAAGTGGCTCACACTTGGGTTTATCTAAAGGCATTTGAGATTATGGATTGAATCCTAATGATCATCGTCTCATTATAGGATTCGAGGGATCAGCAACACAGGTCTTTAGCCGCGAATAGAGACCACCGAAACCGATCCGAAGCTCATACTGGCACTTTCTTTCTTCGAACAGTGTCAGCCTCAACAAGTAAGCAAATAGCCTGTTAAAATCTCCTTCACACCATTCTTTCTTTAGAGGCGACGGTCGAGGAAGCCAAGAGAGGAGCCTTCGGATCCCTCACCTTCCTACTGGAGAAAGGTAATTGGCCCTAGCGAGTCTCCGGAGATCTACATGATCCATACATTTGCATTCATATCTTCCTGCCTCGCAGTAAATACGTCCCGCTGTGTCTCGGCCAGTAGGTATTTAAATTTTGAGCTCGCCATTTCAATCTTGCCTCTGCCACAAATCCTTTACCAGAGGGATGGGGTTAAAATCAGCACGCTTGAAATCTTTAAGGATCCCCATCCTCCAATATTGCAGCGTTTAATTGATGTGCGACGTTATCATAGATACTTTCGTCAAGGTTGAATCCATTTCCAAGTCTACGGTAACTCGTCTGGGTATAATCCCTAATACAAAATAGTCAGATATAATCTCTTCTCATGACTTAGTTTAAGTGATGATAAATTTTCTAACCGATAGACAGTTTTGATCTCTCTCTCTCTCTCTCTCTCTCTCTCTCTCTCTCTCTCTCTCTCTCTCTCTCTCTCTCTCTCTCTCTGTTACCTAGGAACACATGTATGTAGTAGCCTATCTCAGACGTCATGGACCTTATCTGTGGGTTGAAGTCTGGAACATAATGGCAATTTCGGCGAAGATCATTTTCAGCAGAGTCCGACATAATCCGTGATAAAGGAATATCCTAGTGGACAGCCTGTCCAGACATGGCTCTATGGTCCGCATGAAAAGGTTTTTGCACCAATCGGTAGCAGAGGCGATTTTCAAGAGCCTGCGTGGTGGACGCTTTCGGTCTTAAGTACGCTTCTGCCCTCCCACGTTTGAAAATAATGCGGTCGGGATCTTAACGTCCTGGTTCATTCTGACAGCGCCACCTGTCCACCCCACCCCAGTAGCCACAGTGGTCGTAGTTTAACGATTTACTCAACGTGTCAGTAGACGTTTCCAGGAGATTGCCACAAGAAGGAACAGGTAGTCTCAGCAAAGGGTGAAGCTTTTCAGCCCAACAACT
The DNA here is from genome assembly GCA_029339505.1 of Unio delphinus. Taxonomy (NCBI): domain Eukaryota; kingdom Metazoa; phylum Mollusca; class Bivalvia; order Unionida; family Unionidae; genus Unio; species Unio delphinus. Next base: position 8,466,629 of record JAQISU010001242.1, on the reverse strand, counting down.
TACAAACTCTCCAACTTTACTTTTGGCTCATTTCAAACGATCGAACGACGTTGCTACCTGCATCGCCCAGACTATGAGGCAATATACTTCCTTGTAAACTGGATAATCTTCTGTAATTTGTGCAGTAGATAACGAGTTCCTCCTAGCTAACCGTTTTAAATGCAGTTGCAGACTTTATTCTCTTCTTCCTTTAATAACAATAATGAGGACTTTGCATCTTTGTTGAGCGTAACAATTAAAGCTCTTTACGCTTTTCAACATATATATGATATGACTACAAAAAAAAACCGAAAACAACAAACACAACGAAATTAAAAAACATAAAAATCATGCTGAAAATGTTTAAAGTAGGAAACATTATAAGGTCTTTAAGTTTGTTCTTGCAGTCGAATAGGTGAGTTTTAATAGCACTCTTGAAAGCGATCACTGTGTATTTGTGTCTACTTTCAATGGGCAATTCGTTCCACGTTACATGGCGCTGGTATTAAAAGGAACGTTGTCCATATGACTTCGTTTTCATAGTGGTAATAATGTGTATACGATTGTCAGAGGAAGAGCTTAAGTATATTGCTGGTGTGTACACATGGATGAGGCCAGATAGGTATGTTGGCCTGGAGAACGTCAAGGAAACGTAGTACAGAGAACACATTTTGTGTTTGATTCTGGAGGGAATGAATAACCAGTGTAGGGTACAAAGCAGCGAAAGGTGTGCTCTGATCGTGGTACTCGAAGGATGATCAAATCAGCTGTGTTTTGACCTTTTGATGTTTCGGGAGTAGATATTAAGACGAACCAGACATATTTGAGTTACAATAGTCCGGTCTTAAAAGTACTAATGAACACACAAGTGTTTTAGTGGCATCATCTGAAAGATATTTGTAAATGGAGATGATGCGTCTCAATTCAAGATATGAAGCCTTGTGTTCATGACATGTTGGTTCAATGTGATTGTACTGTTCAAGAGTAACACCTCGGTTTCGTACTGACTGTGAATTTAATGCTGGTGTTGCGGATATGTATTGTTTGAGACAAAGGATGTAACTGAGAAAGTCTTTGTGTTGTGATCAGAATGTCCTCAGTTTTATCATCATTCATCTGCAGCTTATTACATGTCATCCATGATTTCACATCAGAAATGCGCCTCTCTACTCCTTGGATGGTAGCATCAACTTCATTTGGGTGGATAGATTTGTATATGTGGGTGTCATCAGCGTACAATGGGCGAAAAACTGGATGATAATATTGAGAGCGGCTGAGTGTATAGAATGAAGACAACAGGTACAAACAGAGACCCCATGTGGACCACCACAACATATATCAACTGTACTGGAGTGTCCATTTGCAGATACAATTTGTGTCCTCTTTACAACGTAGCAAGGCTGTATTGCGAATGCCAAATGCATGCTGGTGACGGTGAAGTAATATATCATTTTGTCTATTGTGTCAAATGCTGCAGACAAATCAAGGTGGGTGAGGACTGTAATCTTTCCGCAATCCAAAGCAGAGATAATGTCATGAACTACTTTCATAAGAGTAGTTTCGGTATTATGGCAAGGGCGATATGCAGACTGTACATTGCTAAAAGAAAAACCGTTTGAATTCAGATGAGATACAATTTTGGTTAGAACAACATTTTCTAAGATTTTATTATATGAATGGGAGATTATAAACTGGGTGGTAGTTTTTTAAATCGTTATGGTCGAGTGTTGGTTTCTTCAGCAGAGGTTTTACAGTGGCAGTTTTTAAAAATTATGGGGATTCCCCGGATGAGAGAGATATATTAATAACATCAGTTAGTGATGGAAATATTGGATCTAATCACTCAAGCTGCAGTGATGTTGAAATTGGATCAAGTTCACGTCACTTAGGTGCACATCACGATTTTCCGTACTAAATCCAAAGAGACAGGTTCAAATGCTGCTAACGGTTGTCGCTGAAATTCTGTATCGCAAATGTATGGTGACGGCAAGTCAATTGAAATTGTATTGTCAAGCTTATCTCTAATTGTTTGTACCTTGTCACGGAGTAAATTTGCAAACAGTCCGGAAAGTCGACTGGGGAGAAGGTAGTTGGATGTGGTGTACATTTGTTCATTGACGTTATTTTGTTAGTAATCGCGAAGAGCTCTTTTAAGCTGAAACTCTCCTTGATCTTAGTACTGTAGTGGGATAATTTGGCTAACTGGGACATGTTTGTGACGTTCTTCTTAGCGGTTTCAAAGATTTGTCTATGAATAGTGAGTCTGGTGGAATCCAAAGCCTCCCCGCTTTACTGCGGTCTCTTTTAGCAGTGCAAAGCTGGTCCCTAACACTGCTATGCCATGGGAAACACATTTAAATTGATACTCTGTACTTGGTTGCTGTGGCATGTTTGTCAAGCAGTGAACTTATCGAGTTGTTCTGCTGTATGTGTTAAGCACGTTGTTCGGTTTGCTTGGATGTCAGGTATTAGTTTGGTTCTATTTATCATACGAAGGTTTCTATTAGTAGCAAATAAAGATGGAGGATTAGGGACTGATAAGCCCAGATGGTATATAATGCAGAGGTATCTGATGCAAGTTCGTGGGATACAAGGATGAACCGTAGAATATTATCATCAGGTCTATGAAGAATCCAGTCTAAAATGTGACCATGTTTATGGGTGGATTGGTTAACTTACTGTGTAAGGTTGAAAATATGAATGTAATCTAGGAGTTTATATGTGTATGGGTATCCAGGACAAATGTTGACGAATTAAAAGGGATTTGCACCAGGTTATCTAAATTAACGGCCGTTACTTTTTAAATGAAGGTAATGTTTTATTTCTACTGTCAGTGGCTATAGGGCAACTCTTTTGAACACTCTCAAATTCTCTTAGGGTTCTAATATTGTCATTCTGTCTTCCAAAACGATATTTCTTTCATGAGAATTTAAGTACATTAGGTTTGTGCTATTGCTGCATAATGGGCCTTGTTGAATCACAACTATTTGTATAACGTTACGACAACAGCTTTCTGGTGATCTGACGCTATATTTTCATCCTGTTACTTTCGATTGTTGACGCGCAAGAGCGGAGGCATATACTCATTTGGTTTCATAGTGACAGCACAGCAAGCCATGTGCTATGTTACAGAAGTAGACTTTTACACTAGAGCGAGTGCGATGTTTTTATTATACCAGTTATTGTTTGAGCCTATCAGCCTCCCTCCTAACTGGTATATCTAGCAATGCAATATCAACAGGTAATGTAATGCTGCTATTAAAAAGTAATATATACTTATTTTTACTTGTTAGTTTGAGTGAATTTTAATTATCTAATACTTACCTGCTACAAAGATTCACTACTCTCGCTCCCGCTCTGGAGTCCTGAAGCATCGGTCCAAGACAAAAGAAGAAGGCATTTTCTGTGTTGGCTGTAACTACGAATCGATCTAAACAGTATGTATTTGCTGACATCTTAATGGAATGTACATAAAAGGAAACAAGAGATATTGCTAATGGAGCAGCAAACATGCTTCTTTCGAGCGTTCTCCTCATTAACAATCATATTTACTTGTATAAAGTGGCTGATATGGGTAATGGAGGAATAGGAATTCAAACATTGAAACATAGGTACATGTAATGAGAATACAAAATTGTAATAATGTTAAACAGTAACCTGTAAGCATATACTAGAGAAATATGTTACCGTATATATGCAAGATAATATATTATAAAAAAGACAGACAAATATGCAACTGTTGGCATCTTTTGAACGTGGGTGGGTAGGTAAAAGACCAAATTTCAGCTCATAGTATATGTATACATACGTATATAAGAGTTATAACAGTTTTTTTTCTGAAGAGAGTGATAAACACGTGACCTGAAATTGTGTTCTTGTTGGACTACTTTGAAAATCTCGTTCATCTCAAATGACTACAAGGGGATGGAGTAGGGAACACCGTTAATATTAAAGTAAGGTCTATAACACGGGGCAAATTTCATACTGTTCTGCAAATAACTACAAGGGGATGGGAAGGGACACCGTTAATATTAAAGTCAGGTCTGTCAAAATTCATACTGTTCTGCAAATGACTACAACGGGATGGGGTAGGGGCACCATTACTATTAAAGTTAGGTCTATAACACGGGTCAAAATTCATACTGTTCTGCAAATTACTAAAAGGGAATGGTGTAGGGACACCATTAATATTAAAGTCAGGTCTATAACACGGGGAAAAAGTCATACTGTTCTGCTTCTGGTCTTAAGATATTTTGTACAACTGAAGAAAAATGATTGACTGTTTCAGGTTCTCCGCATGAAAATGTATTGTTAAAATGACAAAGGGGCTTGAAAAGATCACGGCGAAGTACGCTTAGAGGTTTATTCTTTCACGAAATTGTCTATTATTTAGCTAGAGTACACCTAGAGGAACCAAACCTCATGTATCCAGGAGCCATGCCATGTCTCGTTTTTTAAAAATGTTATCATTCTATATTTGCGGCGCATTGTTGAAAGTCTTTTACATTTTGTGACCTCCAGTATTGCAGCATAATAATAATAATGATAATAATAATAATAATAATAATAATAATAATAATAATAATAATGAGGATTTTGTAAAGCGCCTAATCTTACGAAGCTCTAAGCGCTTTACACCATCGATAATGATATGACTACACTACAGAACAACAAATGACAAAAACAATGAAATTGGAAAACATAAAAACATGCTGAAAACATATAAGATACAAAACATGATTAGGTCGCTAAGTTTGTCCCTGCAATCGAAACAGGTGAGTCTTAAGAGCACTCTTAAAAGGGACCACTGTGTCTTTGTGTCTAATTGCAATAGGCAATTCTTTCCACGTCGCCGGGCCCTGGTGTGCAAACGAACGTTGTCTATATGACATTGTTTTCACCTTGGGAACAATGAGTATATGATTATCAGAAGAAGAGCGTAAGGATCTAGCTGGTGTATACACATGGGTGAGGCTGAATAGGTATGTTGGACTGGAGTCTGCCATTGAAACATAGCACAGAGAACAAATTTTGTGTTTGATTCTGTATCGAATTGATAGTCAATGTAGGGTACAGAGCAATGGCGAGGTTTGCTCTGATCGAGGTACTCTAAAGATGATCCGTGCAGCTGTGTTTTGAACTTTATGAAGTTTCTGGAGTAAGTATTGTGACGAACCAGACAGAATTGAGTTAAAATAGTCCAGTCTTGAAAGTACTAATGAAAACACAAGTGTTTTAGTGGCATCAACTGAAAGATATTTACGAATGGAACTGATGCGTCTCAATTCAAGATATGCAGCCTTACATGTTCATGACATGTTGGTGCAATGTGAGAGTACTGTCTAGAGTAACGCCTAGGTTCCGTACTGACTGTGAGAATTTAATGCTGGTGTTGCTGATATTTATTGTCTGAGGTAAAGGATGTGAATGAGAAAGTCTTTGTGTTGTGATCAGAATAGTTTCAGTTTTATCATCATTCATCTGCAGCGTGTTACATGTCACCCATGATTTCACATCAGAAATGCACTTCTCTACTCCATGGATGGTAGCATCAACTTCAGTTGGGTCGCTAGACTTGTATATTTAGGCGTCATCAGCATACAATTGGTGCGACACTGGGTGATGATCTATGACACTTGAGAGCGGCTGAGTATACAGAATTAAGAGAACAGGTCCAAGAACAGATCCCTGTGGAACACCACAACATACGTCAACTGGGCTGGAGTGTATTCCATTTGCAGATATAATTTGTATCCTGTTAACTAAGTAGGACTTGTACCACTGAATGCCAAATACATGCTGGAGACGGTGAAGTAATATATCATGGTCTGTTGTGTCAAATGCTGCAGATAAATCCAGGAGAATGAGAACTGTAATCTTTCCACTATCCAAAGCAGAGAGAATGTCACTATATATATATATATATATATATATATATATATATATATATATATATATATATATATATATATATATATATATATATATATATATATAAGAATCAATCAGAGCGTTGATTCTCTCGAAGTCGGACGAGAGCCTCGTTTAATGCTGTAGGACAAAATCAGGAACAAAATTACATTTATGAGAGATAACTCTGCTAGAACTAGACAGGGGTAAGAGTTATTTAGTTATCACAACAGTCCGTTTTCGTGTGCCACATTTGTTTTTAAAAATCTTTTTTAAAAAAAAAATACAAAATATGATCTAGATATGAATTAACATAATCTCACATGTTGCCAAGAGGCTTACCTTTAAAAAAGCCTAATAAAAAGTACAATTCTTACATAATGCACCTATCACAGGCTCACAGCTAGTGCAATGTTCCCTACCTGAAGGTTGTACAATTGGTACCGTTATACCACTTACGGTGATCGTGAGTTCTCATTTATATATCATTCTCCTTCTTTATCAAAAGTACTTGATCTCCTTAAATTTTTTTCTGCTTGATTCACTGCGCTGACGTGAATATGCCTGTCATTTCTATGGTTAAGTTTCCATAGCAGCTGTAATTGTGGAATGGCATCACTGTCGTGCGTATGGTGTCACGTACTGATTACTCACACAGATTTACTACCTAAGGTATATGTAGTACTAATATTAGTACCTTTACTTCGTGGACCTTGTACTAAACGGAGCCTTTATGTATCAATTATAAAAATACGTGTACCTACTTCATCCTATATTTTCTTTTGGATCGTCCGCCATTTTGGTTCTGTAATAACTTCTTCCGTCTGCAGCCTCGCTTTTTCATGTACAATATAAGGACATTGCAACCTTCTTTGGAAACGTAAACAGCTCGTAGTAAATGGAATGCAATGAATAACGAAACGTAGAACAGCCAAATATATAGTACAGCATTCCGTATCCGGAAAGCGAACTGCTGCGAGAATCAAGACTATTAACACATCTCTACACTACAGACTTTTGGGACATCAATCACATTACATATTTTAATTAAGTCGGAATACCGATTGAATTTATTAGGAATACCGTGTAAGTTTGGACTTTTATAGAACTTTTTGGAATATGTGCGACAGCGAGTCATTTTCAATATGTAGTGGCAACATATGGGGATCTGTTTCAGATCATATACCAGTCTCCTTAAAATTAAGCGAAACCCTTTTCTATTCATTTTATGACTGACAAAAAATTTGATATACCGAAATTAATGAATCAATCATTATTGCAACAAACAAAGAAAGATATACCCAAACTCGCATCTGGGCGAACTATGAAATGGGTTGCAATTAAAAAGATATTTAAATAACTACATACCTAACTATTTACGCGCGTGCAAACACATACACACGCGCACGCATGCACACAAACATACATACATACATACATACATACATACATACATACATACATACATACATACATACATACATTATTGGACAATATTAATATATGTTGTGCCGTTTCACCTTGCACTATGGTTTGACTTTTGTTTATATAACTCCTTCCTCCTCACTCCCCTCCCCCTCCTCTTCCCTTCCCACCCACCTTTTCCTCATTCTTGCATGAACATATCAGCAATCAGACACACCTTGCAAATATCTAGGCGGAATATATGTCTGCTAGAACATAATATCAAAAAACAGTAAATGCATTTTTGAGGGCGTTCCTACCAAACTAGCTATACAGCGATATCATTCCGCTTGAGTAATATCTGAATGCATACGCGTTTCTTTCTCAAGAGAACAATTTATAAATGTAGAATTTACATTGTATTTTAAACTGGATTATTTTATCATGTACGACTGCAAACTAAAAATGTGATTCTTGGGAATTTACAATCATGTATTCGTTATAATATAGCTGAAAACTGAAAATAATAGTCTACAAATTAAATTAATTTAGCAACAATCATGACAATAATAGCACTATTTTATGGAAAGTCATGATAGACAACAAGTCGTTCTTTTGTATATGTAGAAACAATTATACGGTAATCAGCTTGTATATGTCTGTTGGTGTATTTTGTAGCCACATAATGCTTTATTATGATTATTTTGCATCTTGACTTAAAAGTTTTCTTGAATTATTTTTCGGTTTGGAACACACCTTTGTATATCTTTTCTCCGATAATGCCTCTCCATGTATCTGTGTCTGTCTGTCTGTCTGTCTGTCTCTGTCTCTCTCTCTCTGTCTCTCTCTCTCTCTCTCACACACACACACACACACACACACACACAGAAAATTACAAAAATAACCTTATAGTCAACGAACTAAATAACACCTTTATTTAATTTTAGGCTAAGCTTTAATCAAGATAAGTTTACTGTTAATGAAATTAATCTGTCATTTTTGCTATTTCAATCACTCTATATTGAGAATTTCCGCTACTGGTACCGTAAACCAATATTAAGCATCCACAGTGGGGCCCTGCCTAAAAGAAACCCTCTTTGTTCATATATATGACGCCTTGCCAACTTCGAACAGCGACGACCCAGACCTGTCCTCGCGTAACGCGCAATAACAGGGAGAAGAAAGAAAGTGTAGACATTGATCTTGCGGCATGTATAATCAACCGTGGGTATGTGACTTCGCTTTTGGCAGTCGAGCCTATGATATACACGAGTATATGGTAGACCCATCAACCCCTTTCATCACAACTAACCGGTGTTGACAAGTGTTGATTAATTTATCGATCGATTCGATGGGGATAGATGGAATTCATATGACGGCCATTCCACTGTCAGAAACCGCTGATGCCAGAAAACTAAAACTATTTTATCTAAAATGCGATATACTGTGATAATCTTTACAAAACAAATACAGGAAAATCGTGGGGAAAAATGGACGAGTCTTTATAATAATAATAATAATAATAATAATAATAATGAGAAGAAGAAGAAGAAGAAGTATGTGACTGCATATATACATAGACGGTATCAAAATCTACTGAAAACGTCATATGCTTGTTTGTTCTATTTGTTACGGCACATTAACATATGACGAAAGGTTATATCAATTCATGTTAACCTCTGTACCACCTAGTCTGGTACACTTAACTGTCTCCACGACGCATCTCTCCACTTCGTCAAGGAGAGCAGGTTAGAGAAATGGTCAGGGTACCAGACGATGAGCCACAGCAAATTCAATAATGATGAGGTTCGTCCATCGGAGTCGATGAGGATCATTACATATCATTGATTCGCTATCGGTGAGTCCGGAGATGCCTGATCAGTTCAATCCAGGCCTGAGAAAGTCTGTTGCAGTGAGGACATAGATGTAAAGGTTGCTAACTATGAGTTGTGGAACTACTGTTCCTAGATTTACGCAGAATCACGTTTCTCAGCTAAGTCCACCAGTCTTTCCTGCTCAAAGGCTGCCACATCGGCATTATTTTGACTGCGTCAATCAGATCGATTATCAGCGACACTCTTCCAGCTGTCATGGTTAATGTCGAAGTTATTCAGCATTGAGGGTGTCCTTGTGTCTCTTTGTTTGGACCACGGTGAGACATCATGCTTTGCTGTAGCTCTCCACAGAAGACCTTCTTAGGTAGCCGTTCTACCGGCAAGTGGACAACATATCTAGCCCATCGCAGTTGTGCCGTGCACAACTTGGTGTGGATGCTTGTAGTGCCAGCCTGAGAGAGCACCTCTGTGTTCGGCACCTTTTCCGGTCATCTCATTTTAGCAGTATGGAAGTGGTACAGATTTTAACATGGAGGCTATACACAACCCTCATAATCATAGAGGAGGGTTGGGAGAACGTCTACTGTGTAGACTTTGACTGTGGTGGCAAGCTTGATGCCTCTCCTAATCCAGACATTTGAGCAGAGTCTGCCAAATGCTACGCTGGATTTGGCAATCCTGGTGTTGACCTCATAGTCTATGTCGACTGATTATGAGAGGGTGCTGCCGATGTATGTGAACCTGTCTACATTTTTGAACGTTTGGCCGTTGACAGTGATGAATGGTTCCAGGAAATCTTCTCCGGAAGCTGGCTGATGCAGAATGTCGGTTTTGCTGGTAGAGATGATGAGTCCGAAGTTGGTGCACGCTTTGAAACAAGATCCATGCTCTGTTGCTTGCCTGTCTCCGTGCCTGAGTTGAGGACACATTTATCTTCAAACAGGAGGTCGCGAATGGTCTCAACTCTGACATTGGATTTGGTTTGAAACCTCGTCGGGTTGAACAACTTCCCATCCAGACAATATTGTAGACATACCCCCACACCACTGTCCTTGAAAGCATCCATCAATATTGTGGATAACATAAGGCTGAAGAAAGTTGGGGCTAAGACACAGCCTTGTTTCACACCATTTCGTAACTGCAAATGGTTCGGAATAGTTACCCTGATCCAGGACTCTGGCAAGCATGCCATCATAAAAATGCCTCACCTATTCAATAAAGACTTATAGACGTCCAAATTTGGCCATGATCATCTAAAGGTTTTCCTACCTGTCAGTGGCGAATGCCTTAGTCAGGTCCACGAAGGTGGCATATAGCTGGACATTTTGTTCAATACAATTTTCTTGCATCTGCCTGGCAGCAAAGATCATGTCGATGGCGCCTCTCTCCTTTCTGAAGCCATACTGACATTTTGGCAGTAGGCCATTATCAAGGTGCTCTGCAAGTCTGTTCAGCAGTAGCCGAGGACCTTGCCTACGCCTCAGAGTAGGGCGATTCCTATATTTTTGTCGCAGGATTGGCGATTGCCTTTGTGTTTATAAATGTGGATGATGGATGCATCTTATAATTCCTGGGATATGCATTTTTGCTTCCACATCCCTCATAAATCTCTGTTAGACCTTCCACCAGACTAGTCCCACCAGACTTGCAGATACCAGCTGGGATAGAGTCTTTATCTTGGGCCTTTTCCACTAGACATGAGCTCAATGACCTCGTGAGTTGTCAGCACTGTTGAAAAGTCAGCCAATATCTCGTTGATCTCCACCTAGGGTAAACGGTTGATCGCTTTATCGTTGATGAAAGAGGTATATTGAGGACACAGTCAAAGTGTTCAGCCCAGTGATCCAATATCCTCTCCTTCAAGGTTATAAGAGTGCTGACATCGGTGTTCAAGAGTGGGGCTGTGCCTGATGTTACTGAGCCATAAATATCAGGAAGAGCACTATATAAATTATTCATGTCAAGCCTCTCGGCTTAGCCATGTGTATTGCATTTCACGCAGTTTTTTCTTCACAACTTGGTGGATTCTGCTGACGGCATTTTCTTTCAGCAGACTTACGCACGACGGAGACGATGCTTCTCCTCTAGCAGGGACTGTGTTTCTTCGCAGTTCTCCTCAAACCAGTCTTGGTGTTTTCCTGCAATAATGCTGAGGGTTTCAGATGCAGTAGAGTACACCATATGTTTGAAGGCTGCCAGCATTTTTCTACATAGTTGGTATCAGAGTCTCTGGTTTTCAGCTGGCTTGTCCGAGCTTCAGACAGAGCTTGCTCTTTGTTGCAGACTTCAGTCTGGAGATGTTGAGTGGCTTTGGGACTTTAATTCCCTGTGGACTTCTGAGAGGTTGAATTCTAAGATTCGTCTTGGAAATCATTTGCCTGTGCTCTGTCAGGCAGTCAGAACCACGCTTGGCCTTGGTCACACGGACATCCTGCTTGCCATTCCCACGGACTAAGATGTAGTCGATCAGATGTCAATGCTTAGACCGTGGGTTCATCCAAGATTGTTTATTTACGGTTAGGCAGACGGAGGACTGATTGTCATCATGAGATCATATGTTGCGCACATGTTCAAGAGCAGATGTCCATTGATGTTTCAGTTGTCAATGCCATGTTTACCAATAGCTCCCACACACTAGATGTTGATCGCGTAAACTCTGGAAATAAAAAACACTACGAATGGTTAGCTTGTCTGACTTCGGTAACGGAGCAATCAGAACTTCCAAATCCTTGTCATTGGCTTCCTCTGTGTTGGTCACGGTTGGTGCATAAGCACTAATTAGTGTGTCTTGCACTTTTCCATGAAAGAGTAGCTTCAGCAGTATTAGCTGGTCATTAATTCCCTTTAGCAAGATGGAGAACCTATTCAACTTGACGCAGAAACCAACTCCAGACTCACAATGTTCAACGCCCCACGTCACTCCAGAAAAATGAGTAGCCAGCTCCAACTTCAGTCAACTAGCCCTCATCGACCAAGCGACTTTCACTCGGGGATGTTATCTCTATCTTGTAGCGAGCAAGTTCTCTTTTAATCAGGGCAGTTCCTCTCTCATCCTCTACATAATCAATAGAGTGCCTATTATTCACACAACAAGAGTGAGTAGAACCTTTCGTATTTTCTTATGTTCTGGACGCAATAATAGGATTCCCTCCAGCTGCGGTAGGTTGGTCGGGGTAGTTGAAGCAGGCTGTTTTTTGGCACCTTTTCTATCCCTTCCCTCAAGCTACGGAGCGTAATCAGCGCCATCCTGAAGAGGTCTGTTTAGTCGCTTAGTCGGCTGCCAAGATCCATTTCTGCTTCGGATCAATGGAAGATTACCATGTGGCCTAAGCCACCTGCGTGCAGGTCCGCCACTACGGCTGACAATGCATGATGCATCCACATATGTCACGTCGTAGCTTTCCCATCTCCGCAGAACTTGGGCACGGATGATGATAATAATGACTTGCACGAGAGTTGGATTAAGGTGAGAGAGTTGCTCTGGGTCAGTCTCGGCTGGATTGGAGACTGGATGTAGTGACTGACCAAGGTGTCCTACCTGTCTTGCCGTGCTCTTAGTGCTCCACAACTCTTCGCTGAGTCCGCCTTCCTGCCCATTGACCAGCTGGTGGTTCCTCCTCACTGACCGCTGCGTCCAGTCTTTGCATGCAGTAAATGACAATCCCTAACACACCGTTACTCTCAACCTGGTTTAGCCGGCCAGCCGAAGCCGTATCCCGTAGTGTGACCGCTGCGCATGATACAGCTTCTTGGAGCCACAGGTGAAAATTGGGCGCCAAATGTGAATTTCACTTTTGTGTGTACTCAGTATCACTGTCGGCATTGCTGATTGGGGGCTCGTAGCTTTACCTTTCTCTATCACTAATTTCACTTCCTACAAAATCGAGCCTGTGTATAACTTCTATAGTAATTTAAATCATATATTGGGACGACACCACCCCAACCATAAGAACTCACCTAGCACAGTTGTGGCATAGCAACCCATCACACCACAAATATTTACATCAGAACATTTAAGAATATTGGTACATCACCACAATCAAGATTGAAACACCACTGGAATCCATTCGAAGCACTTTACTTTTGGACTTGTCATATACATTTTTGAATTATTTAGGAGTTAATACACAATACTGTCAGTCACTTTTAAATTTTCATCTGTATTCAGGGAAATAAATTATTTGTCGAAGTTTACTAAACTTATTGGTTTTGCTTTTCCTGTTATTTAGTTTAAGATCATAGAATCGTAACATTAACTAATATCTTCATATAATTTTTTCTTCAAAGTCTCTTGGAAGAAATGAATACAATCATCCTATTAAAAATGTTTCATAACTGGCCAATAATATGAAGGTGAATCAAGACGTAATTGTTGTGTAAACCCAGAATTTCATTCAGTGAGTTAAGTTAGTACCAAAGTTGAGACATTTCAGGAAAGCCGGTCCAGATTATACAGTTAGATTGGAAGGTTTGCTCAACATTATTGTAACAAATTTGAGGTTGAATGTATTCACTAAGTGTATAGTTAATGTACCGAGTTCTTGCCTTGTAATTAAGCTATGTTTGAAACTTGTGCTAGAAGGACTGCAATGCAGGTTACTTTGATTGTAATCGGTAGTCATTGCTGCTGCTTTTCTGAATTAGAGATTTTCCTACATGGGCACTAACTCGACACGTCAGATATGCTCTCTCATTAAGAAGGAAGCGACTGAGTGGAATTTAGAGGGCTTTGATTTATCGGTCCCATGTCTTGTTATCAGACTCTTTATAATTCTTTAGTAGCATTATCAGACAAGACCAAAGCCAGCGAGATAATTGATAAAATCTGCATACCTTCTCGCTCTCGGTACAGTAAGAATGAATATCACTAACAAAGCATCAATGAAATAAATGCCCTTGTTAAAATTTAAGATGATTAGGCTGTTCTATCGAGATTAACTTGCTATTTTGTTCTCTCTCTCTCTCTCTCTCTCTCTCTCTCTCTCTCTCTCTCTCTCTCTCTCTCTCTCTCTCTCTCAGAGGCTTTCGACCTTTGTCATACTTTGAAAGTACATATTTTTTTAGTCAAAATGCTTTGTAATGATACCAATGGTAACTAAACACATGCTGCAAGAAATGGTTGTAGTGTCGTTCATTATATAATTGCATCATTTCATTCATTTTAAATATCGTTGATTTTTGTAATGTTGCCAGGGGTGAATCGGTCCATTTACTTCTTATTGTTTGCTTTGTATTGGTTTAATCATTATAGTTTATACATGGTGTCCAGTATATTTGGTGAAGGAAGAACTCAGGCGAATCCCTGCGGAACCACCGACCCATGGGTAACTATTGAACAGCATTCTCACATATCCACGTTAGCCGAGCCGAGATTCGAACCCACGCGGACAGAATTTAGTTGTCATTAATACACAAAGACGATGGCCTTTGACCACTCTGCCACCTCAGATCACTTATTATATTGCATGCTTAGTTTATCAAATGTAGTCAATAATGATGATATTGACGATATAAGTGATGACGACGATGGTAATGTTAATGGTATCTCGTGGAAATATTTTCGCTTGAATTAAAAATTACTCATGCAATTCAGAGAATACTTCAGTCTCTAGTACTAATGCTAAGCCTAGTCCAAAGATTTCATTCAAACAAAAGTGGACAGTTTAAAGCGAAATGTAAAGTTTCTAGAGATGTTTGATGATGCAAATTGATATTTTTAATTTGCTATTTGCCAAGCAAAAATCGTTGATAGCATTAAATATACATTAAAAGTAAAATAATTTTATTCATTTGTTTATAGAGGTATTAAAATATTAGAAAAATCTCCAATATATTATAGCCAGAAATTTTTATACATTTTATGAGTACACTCTCATCGACGAATACACACACGCACAAATGCACACAAAAGTATAAAACAAAGAACCTGTGTATCAGACGAATCGCAAAAACTTGTGTTATGAAAGCGTTTAACGCAAGTGGCTCGGTTTTTACTTTCCAACAATGGTATAAAATGAATATCAAAAGCAGGTGGGTGCTTATTTGTCGACTTTTTAAACACTTATGCTAGACGTAACTCTGTGAAATTATGTTTTTTTTGTTTTTGTTTTAAAAATGATTAAATAGGAAAATACTGCCATTGTCTCCTTCTCCTGCCATACTGTCCCATGCGAAAAAAAAACTAGTTTAGGCTACATAGTTATCAGTGGCAACGAATCCGCGGCTTCTATCTCGACTTGACGTAAAAGCCGAATCTATTCCAATTAATTCATGTAGCTTAAATTCGCCAACCAAAGCAACTCTCTCACGATTCTCTACAGGGAGTACCTGAACGTCCCTTGCATTCAGGTTATTTATAAAAAGATGCATGAAGCCGCAATATATTAATGTGTTGACAAAAGACAAACATTTGCGAATCTGTTTTCATTAAGGATTATACCCAATGGTCTGGTAGTTTGGACTGAGATTATTTCATCAGATAATGAGCATCAGCCGCATGTAGATTAGTATGGCCATCTCACTAATAGCAATCACCACACACACACACACACAGTCACGGCTGCTAGTAGTCCTGAGTGCTGAAGTTTTTTTCCTATACCAAATATATTGGCCGCTATGTATATGCAGATAATTGTGTTAAGCCACAAAACCAAAACAAAACCAATCCTTTGAGAATGAAATTGAATACGGGCCACTGATAAGCTTAAATGTGCATGTTTATTTGTCTAAGCTTGATGAACGTTGCTTGGCCCCAAGGTAACCTAACCACACACACCGCCCCCCCCCCCCACCAACTCATTATTACAGTTGGTGAGATTTCGGTGCATTTTACCTGTTACTGTGTATGTCGCAGTTTTCAAATATGCATATTGTATTAGTCTAATATTTTACACACACACACACACACACACACACACACACACACACACACACACACACACATACATACATACATACATACATACATACATATATATATATATATATATATATATATATATATAATATTCTGCATAGATTAATTGCAAATTGCTTAATAATGGAAATTGTCCTATTTGAAAGAGCAAAGAAATTTAATAGCACGTCGAATTGTTAATAGTATCAGGTTATAACATTTCTCATGCCTTTACATGTATATTAACTGGCTGTTCTGTTAGGTTTAAGACAGATACAGAAAACACTACTGAACAACACTTAAGATACTGAGAGATAATTCTTCTTTTTTTATCTTGATGTAATTGGAATTTTTGTTGAGGGATTTTAAGAGATTTTTTTTTAAAGTGCTGTAAAGCTACGTCACGCTGTTATAAGGTACACCAAATTTCCGTACATCAACAACGGTTTGAGTGTTGCTCTAATACCTTCAGCCAGTTTCCGCACTTGTAAAACTTGTGCATACAGTGGCTGATATCAAATGTACCAAATCTGAGAAAGTATAACGAATCTGGGCGGTCGAGTTAGGTTACCTCGGGGTCAAGTAAAGATACCCAAACCAAGAGAAATAAAAACGCACTTTTAAGTGTCAGTGCTACTTGCTTACTTTCATGGACGAGAAGATATGTAAACTTAGCTAAAAGCAGTGACTTAGCAAAAAACTCGTCCAATCCAGGCACCTCTCCCCCACTAATGGTAATTCTGGGTCCCTCTCCTTATAATAAAGATTTTTATCGGAAATTTTGGTTGATCACACCCTCCCCGACCCGCAGTTTAGTCTTAGTATTTTTAAAGTCTTTCGGATATTACTATCTCGCAGTATTATTCTGCTTGAGGAAGTCAGTTATCACAGTACAATAGGTATATTATAATCGCAATATTATTCTGCTTGAGGGATACATATATCACAGTACAATGGGTATATTATAATCGCAATATTATTCTGCTTTAAGAATATAGATATCACAGTACAGTGGGTATATTATAATCGCAATATTATTCTGCTTTAAGAATATAGATATCACAGTACAATGGGTATATTATAATCACAATATTATTCTGCTATAAGAATATAGATATCACAGTACAATGGGTATATTATAATCGCAATATTATTCTGCTTTAAGAATATAGATATCACAGTACAATGGGTATATTATAATCGCAATATTATTATGCTTTAAGAATATAGATATCACAGTACAATGGGTATATTATAATCGCAATATTATTCTGCTTTAAGAATATAGATATCACAGTACAATGGGTATATTATAATCACAATATTATTCTGCTATAAGAATATAGATATCACAGTACAATGGGTATATTATAATCACAATATTATTCTGCTATAAGAATATAGATATCACAGTACAATGGGTATATTATAATCACAATATTATTCTGCTATAAGAATATAGATATCACAGTACAATGGGTATATTATAATCACAATATTATTCTGCTATAAGAATATAGATATCACAGTACAATGGGTATATTATAATCACAATATTATTCTGCTATAAGAATATAGATATCACAGTGCAATGGGTATATTATAATCACAATATTATTCTGCTATAAGAATATAGATATCACAGTACAATGGGTATATTATATTCACAATATTATTCTGCTATAAGAATATAGATATCACAGTACAATGGGTATATTATAATCGCAATATTATTCTGCTTTAAGAATATAGATATCACAGTACAATGGGTATATTATAATCGCAATATTATTCTGCTTTAAGAATATAGATATCACAGTACAATGGGTATATTATAATCGCAATATTATTCTGCTTTAAGAATATAGATATCACAGTGCAATGGGTATATTATAATCACAATATTATTCTGCTATAAGAATATAGATATCACAGTACAATGGGTATATTATAATCACAATATTATTATGCTATAAGAATATAGATATCACAGTACAATGGGTATATCTAATCACAATATTATTCTGTTATAAGAATATAGATATCACAGCACAATGGGTATATTATAATCACAATATTATTCTGCTATAAGAATATAGATATCACAGTACAAGAAGTACAACCTCTAGATTGACTTATGCTTATGTATTTTATATATTAATGACCAAAGTTTTTTTTAAAAATTGGAATTAACCCATTAAAACAAAAATACATACGTGAAAAACTTGCCGACCCTTACATCAATGTGTGTATTTGCCCCCCCCCCCCCCTTTTAATGAGCCTTATTTTAAAAGAAGACAAAATTATATTATTTTCGGTACCTGATTTTTCAGATATAGTTTAAGTTTGTTCTTTAATATAGTATTTTTTTATTTTTAAAATACGTATCCATATATTTATTAACAGGCGAAATAAGCTTGCTTCGAATTCTAAATATTCGCATTAGTTGATATTTTCTGCAAATCTTGTGAGGTTTCGGTGGTAACTAATATATGTATTGGTGTTCATCAAACTCGCGTAAGAGTATATTCGTTTGCTTATATATGTCGTTATTTCAATTAAAAGGCACTTGTAAACTCTCAGATAAACCCAAAATGTCAGCACGCTAGATCAGACAGCATTGTAGGGGAGCTAGTCCTCTTTGCCATATCAGCATCTCCACCGCATGACCTGCGTCTGGACATTGGTCAGGGAATAAAGCTTTTATTTCCGTAACCAGTACTGATGCAAAATTGCATTTCCAGCCCTAATTACAACAATAAGGCCACGATAGTCCAGATGCACTTGGGTAATTTTACACACCTTGCTGGCATGACATGGCGTTTGTCTTACAGCACCCATCTCCTCTTTGCAATGTGTGTACCAATATAGGGTGCGCCCTTTTCCGATACACATACCCAATATACAGCTACATATCTGTCCTTGCCTTTCATTGTGGTGCACGTAAATTCAATTTTCTAAATTTAAAAATATACATCAAATTTTGAGAGATGCAATTTTGATATATCTATAAACACAAATTGATTTATTTTCCCTCTATACGGCTAGATACGGTCATTGCCAGATTCCCACTTATTGCTTGTAATCTATACACCCTTCCAAAAGTTCTTAACTGCTGTATGCTGTTATATTACATAAAAATGTCCTTGAACATCTACCTGCCTGTACGTTCATTCGTCCATCTGTCAGTCTATCGTCATCCATCCCAACTTGCGTATGTATGTTTGTATGTATGTATGTATGTATGTATGTATGTATGTATGTATGTATGTGTGTGTGTGTGTGTGTGTGTGTGTGTGTGTGTGTGTGTGCTACGAAATGATTTTCACACTGATCAGGCATATAGAGTATTTTAAATTACAAATTTGTTTCAGAAAATGAAGGTTTTCAAATCTTATCAGAGAATCACGCATTGAATAAAATATATTATACATACACTGTATAGTGGAATCATGCATTGCATGACATATACATTGTATTATAAACACACTATATAGTAGAATCATGCATTGAATGACATATATTATAAACACACTGTAAAGTAGAATCATGCATTGAATTACATATATTATAAACACACTATAAAGTAGAATCATGCATTGAATGACATTATATATTATAAACACAATGTACAGTAGATTCGTGCAATGAATGACATTATATATTATAAACACACTGTACAGTAGAATCATGCATTGAATGACATTACATAGTATAAACACACTGTACAGGAGAATCATGCATTGAATGACATTATATATTATAAACACAATGTACAGTAGATTCATCCATCGAATGACATTTTATATAATATAACCAAACTGGATTGTAAAATCTACATCAATCTATTAAACCGTAATTTGACTCGTGAAACACGTTTTTCTTTGTTCTTTCCTCAGATATTACCAAATTTAGAGTCATAGTTTTAATTTAAAAATTGGTTTAGAGTGGAATCTTTATTGCAAATAGGCCAAACAAAAGAACGGATAATCCAAACTATTCCTGTAAGCTAATATCAAACGAATATCCGTAAAACAGAGTTGAGTGGCTTTACCTAATACAAGTAACTAAACCATTACCTGACAATCAATTGGACATATTTATTTTATGTGGCAAAGTCCACAGTGTTATGATATTGTCATGGCGACGACAAGGTAATCTAAACATATAATAAGTTTTTCCAAATTAAGGACAATAGATGACAGTTGCTGCTCTAAATCGTGTTTTCAATTTGATCGACCTACCAATTTTCATAAAATGGACACTCGGTTTCTAAAATCAGTCTGTTATTCATGATTTCAAATTTATATTTCTAATCATGTATGGATTATGCTATTTAATTAGTACCACAAATTCAAATTTGGTGTAGGTTGTATTTTTCTCAGGTGGAATGGAGTAACAGGGCAATGATGCGTAACTAACTGCTAACACTATACATCGGCTATTAAAAAGAGAACTGCTTGCAAACGATGCCTTCATTCGCAGGGTGGCGTTGGCACTGGCAGTAGTAGCAGAAAGAATGAAGCTTCAACAGTTTCTTAGTACCTGTCTAATCGTAGCAGGGCATTTGACTTTAACGTCAGCTGACGTCAAGGACGGATGTCCAGAAAATATTGATACATGTCTATCGCCAAATGGAGAAATTTGTAACCTTGTGGGAAGTTGTGTGTGTGGACAATGCGTTTGTAGTGGAGAGTACACGGGAAGAACCTGTGGACAGGGTCTCACCGATCAAGAAGTGTGTCATAAATTCAGAGACTGTGCAGAATGTAAGGCTTTCGGGACAGGGAATTTTGGGATCATGGAGTGCCTTCAAATGTGTAACGATTTAGCTTTCTACTCGATGGTTGATGAATTTACAAGCGAAACAAATGCAAATTGCGAATTCAAAAACGAGGATGGATGTTTATATTACTTTCAAGTTAAACCTATGGGAGATCAAGGGCTACCGGAAGTGATATTAAAAAACGGTCAATCGTGTCCCGAGCATGAACCCGAAATTATCCTGGAAACGACTGTCAAAGTTGATGTTGTTGGCATGGTAGAAACCTACGAATATACGTCAGAACCGAAGCTAAAAGAGCAAAGTCAGCACAAATCAGCGTCACCATCAGCAGCATCTAAATTGACCCTGTGTATCTTTCATGCATTATCTATACTTGCCATACCATACACCTTGATTGTATGACCATACTGTTCGATTCGAGATATAGACGAGTTTGTAAAAAGAAATTACATATAAGGATGGTAACTCTTGCTGGTATCCACAATTGAGGATATACAATTTTTGCAATGCGGAATAGTTATCAACGTCGAAAAAAAGTGAGTGAAATGATGGGGCTTTCATCTCCGTGTTGGTGATTGTACTGTTAACCTGAAAATGAGATTCTCTACAGGAATGAATATTTTCGTAATAGTTTTTAAAGGCCGTGCCAAAGTATCCGTAATGTAAATCCGTAAATCGGAGAAATCAAATGACCAAACCTTTTATCATCCGAAAGAGACGTCCTCCAGATAAATGTTCGCAATCAACTTTATTGACTTTAATCTTTCATCACGTCGTCTAACAACCTGGTGCAATACGTGTTAGGGTATTTTATTGCGGAGTTATTAACAAGGGCCGAATGGTTCGCCTACACTTTGATTGATACAAGGTGGGCACATGTGAAATGCCGCAAGGTTATACCGGCTGATTGAAGGAAGTGTCGCGGTTGAAAGAAAATTGTGAAAAGAAAACCATTTGCTGTTGATTAGCATTAACTAGCAGATGTTTGATCAACGCTCATAGCATCCTGTTTCCACAGGGAATAACAATGAACAAAGCGTGACCAAAGGTTTTCACAGCACACGACACGTTTGTTAGCAAGAAAGTAGTCGAAGTTGTACCTCAAACTATCAAATTAAGTTAAACAAGAAACTCTAATAGCTTTAAAATTATTTAATAGTTTGCTAAAAATTTTGTTTTAACTGAATCCCTTTATAAAGTATTAAGCTTCTCAAGTATCAAGCTTCTCAAGTCCCTATAAACTGTCTATGGTACATGATGATGAAGTACATTTTAATGGTACAGCGTACACCACTTGCAGTGGCATGCACTCGATGCACCTTAACAAGTTTGTTCCGTTGTTAAATATTTCATTTCAAACACTTTGGAAGGAAAATTTAGATAAGGTTTTGTTACAGGCACGGGCATGGCTGCCTGCCATTGAAAACAGCATCATAATATTCGTTTTATAGATTTCTTCATAGAGTGTAAAAAGTTTTCACCATTGTGTAAGTTACGTGACAAAAGATTATCTTCAAATTGTCCAAATTCGCCTTTGCAAGGTTCAGATATCATCAGCTTTTATATACTGGGGTTAATATATCGGAACCTTAGCTATCTAAGATGGCCCAAATTATTTTTGCAAATAATTTCCATTTGAAATGTGAAATAGTTGATTTTTTTCTTTCAATTTTTCAATATGATATATTGTATATGGATCATACAAATTGTATGGCTTAGTGGTACAACTGGTTACACAATTTGACACATTTGGAATAAAAAAAAAATTAACAACAGGTCGTATTACTTCAAGTTTAGGTCACCATCTTGCATGTCTTTATCAGATCGTTAAAAAGGAGATTGTCTAGCTTCAATTTTTAAAAATTGGAAAGACAACAATTAATGAATAGAAACTGATTTATCTAAGAGATTAAATGCGAGCAGTTGTACAAATCTTTCACTTAATTTAGAAAAATTTATATTTAAAATGTGTGTTCCAGTGTATTATCTTTTTGCGAGGCACAATATATATATATATATATATATATATATATATATATATATATATATATATATATATATATATATATATATATATATATTGGGACATATTCTGTTATAAATTCACTTAGTGAAATAAACTAGCATGATCCTTTTAATAAGATTTGTAATGTTTATATAGTGTTGTAGTCGAGAAAGATAAAAGGTTATCCGGATATTACACTGTAGGTATTACACCGTGGATATTGTACAATGGGTATTACACTGTCAAAGTTGCCAGATACGGTTGTGTGTGTTTTTTTTTTTCTTTCTTGCACACATTGGGCTCATTTCGAAATTTTTGTTGCGTGAAAGTTTTTTAGATTGCGTTTTTTTTTTGGTTGGTTTCTAGAAGATTTGTGTCGCCGTAATTTGGGCTGCATCAAATTGCTATTAAATTCCCCTTATTCAATTTAAAATTGGCGCTAGTAACGATTATATTTAACAACAATCTTAATGAATCAATGATTCTGGATGTATCTCCATAGATGTTATCTCACATACTTATTTCTTTTTTAAATTCCGGAACCGGAAGAACGAAGCGTGCTTCTAATTCCAAATTTCAATTAAGATAGCATATCAATATAATATCTATGCTGGCAACTGTAGCTAGTAGGGCGGAGTCTCTATTATCACTTTATCAGTGTTATAATAATATTATTAAATTTATGATATTTGGTTCTTATTTACTCTTCAGATTTTAATATGTAAATTGGGCGGTTTTTGGGCTGCTTTTTACAGCTACACATGCGGGAATTGATAAAAGTATCTGGCAACATTGTACACTGTGGGTATGCAAAACAGATACACTACCTCAATGCTTAAGTTGGTATCCTTTTTAATACATGTAACGTTACCTCAAAGCGAATGGTAGATGTGCGCACAGTGCTCGCTGCACTGCGCAAGCATTACGGTGACGTTGGATTGAGCAAAAATGTACAATTCAGCTGCACGGGGATGCCTGAGCAAACGTTGCATGCATATCAGTCAACATGTTTGTCATATGTGTACCTTTTTCTAGCTAAAGATATGTATTTCTTGCAAATAAAATTCAAAAATTCAGATCCTGATTTGTAATATTTTGCGGAAATAACAAGAAAATGGAGTAAAAGTGTCCGATGATAACTTGTGATCTTGCAGTATGCGAACCTGTCAGGATCTTTTACATGGCAATGGTTTAACTGTTAATTCGATTCAGCTTGTACAACAGGTACGAGGATGATAGTCTTACAATTTTTTTGTAGCTCTATAGGCCCGAGTTTACATAGGTTTCAAGAGCGCAGAGCTAATAAAAGTATATGACTTCCAATCGTATTACTGGTTAAATCTTGGCCGACAGGGATATAAATAAAAAAGAAGTCAATCACCTCAATCTGCTGTATTGACCATAAACAAAAAATAAAATATCTACAATTTTCGTAATTGACCGCATCAGGTATAATTTATATCGTAGTCTACCGAGATGGTAACAGCTGCATTTCACATTCGAGACTGGATCCAGCTGTTGCATTTGCCTGATCAACAGGTGATATGTTTGACACAGTGGGATCGCATGCAACCAAAGGCAGCATGACACTCAGTTGCATGTGCCACATATCATCCTTTCGGTCGAATGTAAAACTGCACCTACAGTCAAGGTAGAGTTTAATCAATGTTATCTGTCTCAATCAGATGGGAAAATTGCAAAATGGTATTTCCCACATGATACTGTGATAAAGAATACGATTTAAACGCTTATGGAAATCATAGCTTAGTCACTATTTCGCCTGCCTGACTATACGAGTCCATCACTGTATTCCATCAATCTCCATTTTCTTTGATCTGGAGCAACTTTTCTTTGTTCTGTTTTTGTTAAAATAATTTCTTATTGTTATTGATTCAGAGAGAATCATTTCAATATTTCAAGCTGGCATTTATCTTTGAGAAAACAAAGCATTAAACTTACCTACCGTACAAAAATAAACTATTTTTAGTTTAACCTTAAGAGAGCCAATGAAATTTAAATATATCGAACTCGTGAATACGCAATTGAAAAGCGACTTTGATTATTGTTTTATATTTCTGCTAATTATACAGCAACGCAATGTATACAATATGTTTGCACATTTTAAGATCGTTTTTCAATTCTTTGCATGCTGATAACGTTTTAAATTGTCGTATTTGACTATTTAATGTAAACGGTTCACTTTTATTTTCAGACACTTTTGTTCAGAACACAGGGGCTCGTTACAAAGCAAATTAGGAGTATCCTTCCATGACTCTAGGGTCTAACCTCTAACCATATAATTGGTACAGGTTAGACCCTGATTCATGTTCCTCATTTGCTTTGTAACGAGCCCCTGTGGTTCAGAATATTAAGACTTTCAGTAACCGTAATATTTATTCGACTAATCAGAAGACCGATCTGAGAAGAAAAAACATAATGTTCCCAATAGGTCTAAAAAATGAGCGTTGCATACGTACTGACAAAGTTGAAAAACGTCGAGTGCAAAATAGTTTAGCTTTTGGCTTACATTCCTAGTCTGTTTCTTTTAAATATCTTGGGAATCAATGCTTATGAAAGCATACGGCATTGATTATATTGAGTTCTTATTAAAGGTCAAATGAAACGATTTTATATGAGTTATATGATTTCTTTAAAATGTTGTACAGTTTTGTGTTTAAAATCATTATTAACGTTTCCCCGATTGAAAAATATGATCATACCCCATTTAAATCGATCAAAATGATTGGGTACATATTTCCCGCCATAATATTTACATCGCTTACTTCCCTTAACTGATGACGTCACTTGTGCCACAACAAGCTTTGTTTACAAGCAAGTTTACCTGTGTGAATCGATAAGCAGTGAAATGGTGTATTGCGTCGCATTTAACTGTAAAACTGAGTCAGGTCAAGGGGTAGGATTATTTGAATTTCCGAAACACGAAAAGCGGAGAAAAGTTTGGATTTCCCGAATAAAAAGGAAAGATTCCATCGAAAACTTCGAGGCTTTGTGCAAAGCACTTTACCAACGACCAGTTTGTTGTTGATCCTTCATTAGCAATGATAATCGGCTACAAATTGAAAAAACTACAGCTAAAACGAGATGCAATACCATCAATTTTCGATTTTAAATCGAAAAAACAAGGATGTGAAAACGCGGATTCACTCAAAAAAAACAACGACAATCGAGGGCAGTAGCAAAAAGAAAAAGAATGGAAGTAAGTAATTTTTTTTCCTTTCTTAAATTTATAATTGAATTGTTTTGCTAATCATTATTTTTTAAAATTAAACTGTATGTTCAACATTAATATGAATCTATAAATAAACTAGATCTCTCAAATTTCACCCAAGAACAATGGGTTTGTATGTATGAGATAAGCACAGCAGGAGAGTCTGGACTATGTCTAAAGATATAATCACTAATTAATACAGTACATAACTGCTCATTCATTATGATTAGCACGAATAATTGCTATCCACACAATTAACAATTTCAGTAATACAAAGATTTTTTTTAGTAAATTCCTTTATAATTTATTTATTTTGTTGCTAAATAAAGATGTTAAATTATTTTATTTTATTTTTTAAAATTTTTTGCAGACACTTGCACAAGTATTGAAGGATTCATCTGATAGTGATCTAATGAAAACAGTTGTTGGAACAGCTTTAATTGTAGACATGTGCTGAACATGTGAAGGGCGTTACAGATGGTATAGTAAGCCTATGTCAGGAACTATGCCTTTAGGCAATTTGATTTTATCTGGAGCAATCATGTTTGCAGGAGCAAGTCCAACAACTGTACTGAATGTGTTTATGCATTAAAAAATTCAGTGCTTTTCACAGAGAACATATATGTCGATACAAAATGCATATATTGTTCCCATTGTATCATCAGTTTGGCAATTAAGTCAGTCCTACATGTTGGATGAAATCAAAAACAGAGGGAGTGAAATTAAACTTGGCGGAGATGCACGCTGTTGTTCTCCAGGACACACAGCAAAATATGGGTCTTACAGCATCATGAACCTTGAAAGTGGGAAAATATTGGATCTTCAACTTGTTCAGGTAAATTTCCTTTCAATATATATATATGTACCTTTTGTGCCTGGAATATAGTTTATTGCTTGCCGCATTGCATTTCAATGAGAATGTAAATAGAGGTCAGATGGTGACATTAGATGGCAGTCACCAGTATCGAGTGTCCTTCCCAAAATGGCGAAAGGGAGAAGGAGTTGCAAAAGAAATTAAAACCAGACAAACATACAATAAGTTATTTGTTTAATTTTTTACAAAAATTATAGCATTCACATCTAACAATCTATTCTTCTTGTTTCAAGTAATAAACAATTTGATTTGATTGTTTTGCAGGATATATTGATGACTTGTTTGATGAACTTCTGATCAGATGGGAAATGTACACCAGCTATTCAGAAGCCTTTGATGCCAGACAAAGAGAAGACAAAGTTAGACCAGCCCCTCTGGCACAGGCATTGCCAAGACAGTCAAAAATTTAAATAGTCGATAGACATATTTCAAGATTCAATTAAAACTATAATTAAAATTATTTGTGTTCAGTTTTGTCTCTTTAAGAAGTTAATTACGATATTTAAATCCACAATATTGTTGTGATGGAAATTTATCTCTTATCGCTTTCACAACACATGATGGCAAGATCTTTCTTTGCTTTTTACCCAGTCTTTGGTAAATCCATCGCACAAATCTTCTATAAGCTATATATCTGTACAGTCTGTAAAAAAAAAATATTCTTAAAATCATTGAAGAGGTATTAAAATTGAATGTGGCACATAGATGTACAGATGAATAATCATTTATACATGTATATATATTTATTTTAAATTGATTTGATTTCATTTTTATTGTTGCTGTCATGTTCATCATCTATTACTACATTTATTTTGCATTACTATTAAAACCTCTATAAACAGCTGTTGTTTTGTGTTTTATTTCTACAAATTAAGAAAACTATACATAAAAGGGTAAAACTTGATTTGGGGGGAAAAAGAGACCGGGTGTTTAGTGTTTACTAGAAGGTGCAAACGAACTATTTAACTTGAAGAGTTATTCCTTAATAAAACAAATGTAAAAACACTTACTCGTGTATATTTTGATCATTTAGTCCATGTTCCTCCAAATACTCATAATAAGATGTTTCCAAAACATGTTCATTCAAACAGTTTGCTTGGAAACCATCATGCTCTGTTATGCAGGAAATTCCTGCTTCTTCCATTTTTCCATCCACTATATTCGTGTCTTTGCAACACTTTGACTCCCTTCTTGTCTGCATTGTCATGCAGTGTTGACAAGAACACCTGCAACAATTAAAAGAATATACTAAAGTAGTGTGCCAAATCAGTTTATTCTCATTAAAAAATCTACCTTTTCCAAGATCTACATATAAACTGTAAAATGCACTAACAAATTGATCAACATTATATTTGTGGTGACAATACGGATGAACTTTTTAAGTTAAATTTTTTCAAGCAGATGTGAATAAAAATATGCACATTATATACAATGTAAGGTCCTTAGACACATGCAGGGAAATAGTCTGAAAACAAAACATCATCCCCCCCCCCCTTTTTAAACTCTTTTTGAAACGAGCAAAACAGTAACCGAATACTTTAAAAAAACGATTGCATTTTGTTTATAATATAAGTATTTGTTAGAAATCTTACCAAAGATTCACTTCATCAACCTCTTCGTCAAGTAAGGAGTCTTCATTCTCTTCGGTCGAAAGGTGACTGTCGTCCGAGTCAGACTCAGAGCTTGTGTCTCTGTTTGAAACATTTTGTACCGAAGATAATCTTGGTTCAAACATATATGGTGTTATTGACGGTTTCGTCGAAGTCAAGTCTGGCATTTCTTCACAATCTGTCGAACTTTCATCAGAAACATAATCCATTTTGTTATCTTGCTACCCACGCCGTATATTGTTTACAATTGTATGGCACGTATGACGTCAGCAGAAGAGGTAATTCAGGGGAAGTAAGCCAGGTCACATTTGCGCACCGTTCGACTTTTGATGACCGGGTACGTGCACCCGACATTGATTTAATTACTTTCATTAGGTTTTTTTTACTTCCAAAATAATAATCAATCATTTTACTTATTAAATTTGAAGATCAAAAATCGTTTCATTTGACCTTTAAAAAATAATGGTAACGGCATAATTCCAAAACGGTTTCCCAACATTTCCAGTCAGTGCAACTATTTTAATGGGAAGATTGAACGTACATCCACAAAACAAAGAACAATAAATACAAAAGCTGAGAAATTAAAACCTGCACTATTGCACACTTGAATGTTAGGGTAAATATTAAATTAAGAGGTACAACAATGGAAAAAGAAGGAAGAAATAACCGAAATGGACTCTAGGTGGGCAAACTACGTGTCTGTTTTGTATAGGGTTTTCACAGTTACTGTGTGTATCGGTGCAGCTCACTTCCGGATAGTTCAATAATTAAAGATGGCAGACGTAGATCAAGAAAATGTGACAAACCACTCACATTTTGCAAGAAGGATCGATATCTCACTATCTTAGAAAGAAATTCTATCAATATTTGATCAACTGTTTTTACATCTTTAATTTTTTCCAATAAACTTGCGCTGCAGCCAGCTTTCAAATAAATGTTCTCTGCCCATTTCAGATCTTCATTATCTTTCCATTACTAGATTATGTACTAGTTTGTATTATTTGATTGTGCAAAAGTGTATCGCTGCGTAAAGGTTCTTGCAATTTATCTCCCTTGAAGAATATTGAAAATATGTTTATTTGTTTTATACAGTTTTAATCATAGCAGTAAATTGTGGTTGAACAACAACGAAAACACTTCTAACTTCTTAAGGTTCTTTTATTATTGATTTAGACTGCTGCATTTCTATTAATGTTAATTATATTTTTCATGAAATAACTTTAGTTTCTTTCAAAATGCACAAATGTCATCCGTGCTTGAACAGACAGGCGCACGTACGAGTCTCCTTGATGATTATTTTAATTTTATTTCCTTGAACGGATGGAAATTTTAGAGTAGATAATTTGGAGAAATATATATGTTAGACACACTATGCATGTATAGGACATTTGTGGTTCTCACCTATCTGCCTGTATGTATGTGTGTCTGTCTCATTTCATCTGGTGCATGGGTATGTATATCCTTGAATGAATGTGTTCGCATACGTATATTGCATATACATACGATAAGATAGAACGAGTGACTGAAAAATCGTACTGTTTGCAATTTTACATCCGGTCACGTGGATTAATATTGATTTAAAAGACGAACCAAACTAATAGGACGAAATCTATGAAATAATTGTAGTTTTAAAACTTAGATCTTTAATGCAAGGAAAGTTAAACAGAAATAATCTAATGTTAAGAAGGCTGTTCTAAATGAATTTGCAGGTGGAAATCAGAAATCTTGTCAAAAGACCCCAGCAAATTTTTAAAAGTTATTGCATGTACCGTCCTATACTCGATGTTTCAAAGTTCTAAAAGTTAAAGCGTCGTTAATCTGAAAATTGTACAATTTTTACACCCAAATATGAATAAATATTCCATCAGCATTAATTACACTCCTTTATCGTTATGATAGATAATGTAATTATTGCTTTGTCAAGTTCATATGAATACATTAATATACTGTGTTCCATTTTTAAAATTAAAAAAGAAACCTTTTCTGATTTAAAATATTTAGCATTACAGATCAGCTGCCATATCGAATTCGTGTTATAATTTTCTTATCGAACTTGTGTTACAACTTTCTAAACTCTTGTTATAAACGAACTATTAGCTTTGCGAAAGTAACTGAGAAAGAAGGATATATCAATATATGAAAATTGCAAATTGTTGAGATTGTTTTCTTTAAAGTTATGCAGCC